>CAEGAD010032566.1:0-22581 GCA_903067055.1 Poeciliopsis paucimaculata | reverse complement strand
ACAACAGAGACACAATCAAAACTGACAGATGACTGATTATCCCACAATTATCCAGAAATAATCCAAATTAAGATGTATTTTTATTTATTTCCTACTTACGGAACGTTTCTGCTTATATCAGAGGTTTTTAGTGCCTTTCTATCCTAAAGAAAAAGATGTAAAACTTCAGATATTTCACAAGGAGATATTAACATTCATGGAAAAACCTCATATAATCTTCTATTAAGCAGAAAGTACAGCGGCCACCGTAAGAAAGGCTTACAGTATTCAATTATGCCGCATAACTCATCAGTACAGTATTGCGAGGGGACGCAAAAGAAAAAAAATTCCCCATGTCCCCTAGGGGGCTCCGTAGGCTTTAAACATGAAAATTAATTGGACTTGATGAAAATTTTAATTAGTGGATCTAATTGGCATCACCACTAAATTAGGTCCAATGTTCAAATCTACGATCCGGTTCACACAGCAGCTCCAGACTTCAGTTGGATTTGTGTCGCATTCGGCTGCTGTGAGAACAAAGACTAAATAAATTAACATCTGACAGCAAAAACTAAATAATTAGTTATAAACTGAGGCATTAAAGATGCAGAACGTAAAATTTATAAAAATATGTTTTGTTAAACTGTCACCAAGTTGTGACAGTTTGTTACAAGCACCATGAGGAGAGTGATTGACAGCGGTAAGACCCGCCTCCTGGCTCTGATTGGTTGATTCTAGTTAGTACTGGCAGAACTGGGAGAGAAAAACTCACACAAATAATGACAATTTTTATTTTATTTTTTAAGACGTCTCCCTCTGTCTCTAACATGAACACATGAACATGAACACATGAATGTCACCCTCTGTCTCTGTAACATGAACACATGAACATGAACACATGAACATGAACACGTGAACATGAACACATGAACCTCACCCTCTGTCTCTGTAACATGAACACATGAACATATGAACATGAACACATGAATGTCTCCCTCTGTCTCTGTAACATGAACACATGAACATGAACACATGAACATGAACACATGAATGTCTCCCTCTGTCTCTGTNCATGAACACATGAACCTCACCCTCTGTCTCTGTAACATGAACACATGAACATGAACACATGAACATGAACACATGAACCTCACCCTCTGTCTCTGTAACATGAACACATGAATGTCCCTCAGGATGAAGTCCTGATGTCTCCTCTCCTCTGTGGACCGGCTGCCCACCATCAGCGAGCTGCAGGAGGCCCACGCCCCCCACAGAGACCACACCCAGGACGAGTACCTGGACTCCATCAAGGAGCTGTCCCAGTCGGCCCGCTACCTGCTGCACGGGCCCCTGAGGGGCCACCGGCCCTGGAGGGTCCGCGGCGGCGCTGTGGCCCCGCCCCTGTTCCTGAATGGCCCCTGGCTTCCTGTCGACCCCTCACACGTGTCCTTCACCCTGACGGGGCCAGCGGGCTGCGACCCGTCGGTTAAACAGAACCTGCTGGACATGCTGACGACCCGGTCTCAGTTTGAGGGCCTGGTGTGAGCTGAGGCCCCCTGGGGGCCCCAGGGCCTTCCAGAGCGCCCCAGAGCGTGGCGCGTTCGGAGAAACCGGGAACAGAATCTCTGCGTGTGAAACGGATTCCCTTTGAAGCTTGAAACAAAAGATGAAAAGAGAACATCAAGGAGAGAGCAAACAGTTGGAGAGGCGACTAAGTGGCTCCGCAGGGGTCCTGCAGCAGCCGCAGGGGCCCCAAACAATCTGCATTTCAATATCTAGAGGTTAGCAGCGGGGTTCTGCTTCTGTTCTGTTCTAAATGAAAGCTGAGCCGCCAGGTTCTGACCGCTGAACGGTTCTGTTTGGACTCAGTAAACTCTGCTGGTTTTCTGTTTCTTTTCCACAGTTTGGCCCAGAATGAGGAAAAATGTGCAGAGTCATGCAGCCGCACTGGAAATGTGAAATATAACCATGTTTTACTGTAAAAACTCCTCCAACCAGACATGAGATGTAAAAGCGATTTATTGCTCCTTTCATCTGATGTTTGATATTTTATGAATTTTCTGTCTTATGAGGAGAAAATGAAAGATGCTTATTTATGTAGGAGGAAGATAAAAGTGTGTTTGCTTGTCTTGTTGTCAACATAATAACCCAATAAATAATATCATCGTCCCTAAAGGAGGTTGATAACAATAAGAAAACGCTTCATCAGCTTTCTGTTGGGGAAACTTTTACATTCTATTAAATGTTGTGTTTTTAATCTCAAGTAAAGTATTAAAGTGTGATTTGTAGAACATCGTAGTTTACATTGAATAGAAAAGGTCAAGGAGAGGTCAATCCTTGGAGCAGCAGAGAGACGTCCAGACGTCTCTGTTGCCACATGGCTGCAAGTCTTTTCTCTCTGGGATGAGATGCAGTGAGTTTTTCCTGCACAAACTTCTGTTCATTTTGCTTCCTTGACATTTTGTTTTGCTCCTGATCAGATTTCTCCTCCTTTGGGATGTTTTGCATTCGGTTTGGCCTCTGGTGATTTAGAGACATTTTCTGGAATCGGTTTGAACTCTGACGTAAGAAAATATGAGTCATAAACATTATCAACCATCAGGATGTCACAATTATTTAGATTTAATTAGGAGTTGTAATATTTCATATTGCATAAGCCTCAACAGGCCCTAGCAAGGATCAGAACCACAGTCAGTGAAAACGGGCAGCAACACAAAATCATCTGAAAATCATGACACTGAATTAAAGTATTGATTAGATTTATCACCAACTGATTTTTGCAGTTTTTTGCATTTTTTCTGTTTACAAAGGTTCCACGTTTCTAGTTCTCCTGTAAATCTGAGCGACGTTCGTTAACATCAGTGGTGACAACAAAGCTGCTCCTCAGGTTCATTTCTGCTTCTAAATGATCTGATCTGTGTTGTGTAAAGGGAGTTAGCATGTCAGCTAAAGTAGCATCTTAATGCTAAACATGTGCATTAGCGCCACCTTCCAGACTGGAGTATGGATATGATGTTAATCCACTATAATCTCCCCATAATACCTGTTCTCCTTAAAAAACTGAAAATACTATTATGGGTGGCGTGTTAGTTGGAGACTGTTTATATGAAGTGGCTGTAGATTCCCACCCATTTCAGGCCCTTTAATGCATCATGCTCCGTCACTTCCGCTCTACAGTTTTGCGGGGCTCATTAGTGGGCACCGGGTGTTCCCGCCATGTTGGGAGTGTCAGGTCGTGGTCAGTTGGATCAGGATCTGGTAAATGGATTTATGATGTTACCTGTTGCTGGTTCTGTGTGACGTCAGGTCTCTTTTTATATTATTGCTAGTTTCTCTGACATAATTTCTAACTGCTCTTTAGGATAAATTTCTGTCTTTTCACTGCAGCACCAGTGTGTATGGCTCATTAAGGTACCAGTTTTTAACCTTATGGCTTTATTGTTGTTTTTTGGGCATTTCAGATCGCTGCTGCTGCACATTATGCTCTCACCAAGGTGCATATTGTTAGATGCTCATTAAATGCTAATAGTTTGTCCTAAAGAGCTGCAGTTGTAGCACAGAACCAGAACATAGTATTTATTTTATAAATCAGCTGATTGGGTACAGTGTTATGGGACTGGGCTGATGCAACTTGAGATCTGTTTTTTTTGTGTGTGTTTTTGTCTAACATTAGTTTGTGTCCTTAATTTGCGTGGTTACTAACTTGGTTTGTAGTTTTTGTTTAAGTCTGATTGCTTCTAGTGTTTGTCCGAGGCTCCTGTGCTCTATGGTGTTTTAAAGTAGAATAATAAAGTCTATTTTTAATATGGTAAAATAATGAATAAATGTATTTTGTATACTGTTTCTGTTTCGTTATTTTAAGCCAGACCTACCTGGTTACTGTTAATTGGGAGCCCAGGCTACTTGATATTATTTGAGGTCTACCTTTAGGGCCACTTTCTGTGTCACAATCTGGGTTCTTCCCCCTTGTTACATATATAAGATTAAAAACTATAAATTATTTTGCTCTTAAATTTAATAATTTAGCAGAAAAAAGTGTTTATGATTTCAAAATATGCTTATATAGTTTTGATAAAAATGTGATTCATTCATGGAGTTAACTTGAGCAAAACCTTTAATTGAGTTTCATCATTAATGTGTATTTTGTGTTTGGACTATTAAACTAGAGTTATGAAGCGTTTTGGATTAATTGTGTTCCAGATCAAGTTCCACTGTAATGTAAACCAGATGCTGATTTAAGTCATTTTGTTCTCAAATGTCAGATTTTCAGCTGGACTTTTCTTTATTTTGGTTTTCTGGGCACTGAGAAGAAGAAGGAGGTTTTAATAAAACCTGCAGGTCGAGGACTGAAAAGTGTAGAAATCAGCAGATTTAATTGCAAACAGGTTTGGACATGAAACATCTGCAATGAAAGGAAAGTCAGAGTGTTTTTATTTCTCCATCAATAATCTGGATAAGTATCTATAGCACCAGTTTGAAATGTAAACATGAGTATTGTTGTTCCTCATGATGGCGACAGAAACTGAACTGGTCAAATTCCTCCGTCGTTCCTGAATCAAATGCAGCTTTAATCAGAGCGACGTCCTAAACGCTTCATGTGCAAAAGGTTTATTACAGATATTTAAAACCTGTTTGTTTGAAGGTTATAAACCAGAAACCCTCGTCATCGTGTATGAGCACAGCTTTCTATGACATTCAATGACTTCATGTAAAAAATCAGAAATGACTAAAGCTTCTTTCTGCAAAACTCTTCAGTCCCCTCTAAGGGCTCAAGTTTTCTATTCAACCCTCCACTTTTAGTTTCTTTTTCCCTGATGTCATGTGATTATGAGAAAAAACATCTCGAGTCGGGTCTTGGCACGAATCTCCTGAGTTCTTCCAGCAAACATGTGGCAAGAGAGAGAAAGTCTCCCTGGAGACATTTCCACAGAACAAGCTCTTAATCTGGCTGACCCTCAGTCGGCTCACACACATTGTGCAACTCTGCATATGGAAGTGAGCAGAGAGAGAGAGAGTCCGAACCCAGCGCTGCTGTGCAGCTCAGAGGACATGCAATAACAGTCCAGAGACTCATTGGTCTGCTGTGTATTAGTAAGTTAATGCCACGGCGATAAGAAAGGACTCATGGGCCAGAACTTATTAGGCAGTGCAACATTTACTGCAACAGTAAAGTGCTGCTTCAGCAGAGTTAAAGTTGACAACATTGGATTCCTTTTAAATTGAATCCACAGCGAGTTGCAGATATCATCTATTCTCCAAACCTCATTAAATTAAAAAAGGAGCAGCGTGGCGCTCAGCAGAGAGCCTGAGGACAGAAATAAAACAGTCCACAGTCTAATCAAGTTAGACTGTGGTAATCTGAAGACGTGTGAGCTGCACGTCTTCAGATATCAAACGCAGCTAAAGAAAGCAGCAGGTAACGAGAGCCGAGCGGATCCAACACACCACCAGTCGAGGCACGCTCTGGATCAGAGGAGGATCCACAAACAGCCGCAGTACGTTGACTGGAGATGATTTTATTTCACAACACAAAAACCTGAACAGTTCAGGTTCAAGCAACATGACTGCTGAGGTTCTGCACAGGCGATCAGAGCGGCCCAACATTACTGCTCATGTTGTGACGTGTCGACAGAAGCAACTTTCAGAGGGACTCTGGAGTTATGACCAACTTCACTTCAACCCACTGAGATTCAGGGTTGAAGACGGACCAGAGTTCTGTCTCGGTCCGCTTCACCTCCCCAAAAGAACCGCACTTGTTCTGTGGATGCAAAATTATGAAATTAAGTAAAGAAGTTTTCCCAGCTAACATTTACTGAAAAACATGTTGATGATCCCGAAGAATTCTGGGAAAATATTTTGTGCAGATGTTTCTGTAAGATGTTTGATCCGCGACATCCGACATCTCAGAACCAGAACATCATGGCTGCAGTAAAGCACGGTGGAGGAGGTGTGATGGTCTGAATGTGGCTCTGCTGCAGCTCAGTGGCTCCTGCTAGTTCATGTCTAAAAGACTCAAACAAATAAAAACCTCAAAGTTCAGGAGTGGCCTAGTCAAAGTCTGGAATTAAATCAAACTGAAATGCTGCGATCTCATCTTAAAGTGGCTGTTTATGATGGAAAACCCTCCAATGTGTGATTTTAAAGAATTCCTCAAAATATTCAGTCAAAGCTCCTCCGAGTTAAAGACTCTTCAGCCGTTAGAGAAACGTTTCCTGGTCGGTTCTGAGGGTTTTTCTGTCCCTCACTGAATCAAATCTTCAGTTTTTTATGTTTACGCTGGTATGTTTTTTGCATGTGTTTGTAAATCGGGAACAGACCAAAGTAGCAGAAACCAAAGACATTTGTCTGGGTGGAGGTGAACTTTGATTGGGCCATAAAACTCATGTCAGAACATCGATGTTAGTAATTCCTGACACTTTTGGCAACAAAATGATGAAGGCGCACTCGTTAGAGAGCTGCTGCTGAAGCCACGTGTTCGGCTAATCGTCAGAATGAGCTATTGGCTAAACGATGTTGGGACATGATTCACCTTGTTCAGGAATTTGGCAGCTAGCTGAAGTCGGCCATGATTTCTGCAACCAAAACAAACCAAAGAAGGCGTGAAGAACACGATGGAAACAACAGGCTGGAAGAAAAACTGCAAGTGCAGCACAGGGTCAAGAGGCCAGAGGAAACTTCACGGTGCTGGGACGGATCCGGAAGGTTCAGATCAGTCACACGGTGGACCGGGTCGACTGCCTGAACGGATCACCAAAGTTTTCCAATCTTCTTTTGGAAGAGGCTGCAGAAAAACAGAAACTCTGTGAATATGAATATCAGGGATGAAATATTTTTAATGTTCACAGTTTACAGTTCAGATAAACTCAAAATTTCTCACAAAGTAAAAATGATTTTTAATCCAGAAACGTGGAGCAGATGAACAACTTAAAGACAAGAAGGTCAACGTTTTGGTTTGACCAACGCAAAAATCAAACCTCATCTTGGAATATTATTGTGAACAAACGCAGCTGAAATTTACATTGAAACAGACGAGGTTCTGATTGGACCTAAAGCTGCAGTGAATTTACAATAAGTGCTGTGTGGTGATTTATGTCAGGATGAATAATGAAGGATCCATTCTAGGGTTATTAAGTTTATGCATTCAAACCCATTTCTAAAAATCAGCTGTGAACAAACTGACTCTGTTTCCATCAGACTAAACACTAAACTGTTCAGTGTTTAGTGGCAGCGGCAGTAACGAGATGCTTTAAAGACATACAGAACAACTTCAACAGGCTTCCTGGAGGTAAACGACTCGGTTCTGTTATGGGAAAATGGTGAACATGTCAAAATGCAACATCGCCTCTTTGTTGAATGGCTTTACCATCAACCCATATTTCTGGTTTTCTCCCATCCACACAGAGAGATGAGGGCTTGACTCGTCTGACGACAGGAAACAACTGGCTCAAAACGTTTATAGCGCCAACTGCAGCAGCTTTCAGACACATCGACTCTGGCTGCAGAAAACGCTGCGGCGCCGCAGACAGGAAGCTGCTGCGGTCAGAACAGCTGCTTCCTGCGGTCCGGCAGCCAGAGGAAAGAGGAAAACATGGATGACATTACCTCTTCATTAATGTTCTGCTGCACTTTTAATCACTTTCTCTATTGTTGCACGTTTTGAAGTGTGGCGAGAAACGGAGAGTTGAATTTATGCGCTGCCTTTCTTTTGTTAGCAGTTTTATTTGCAGGCCGTGTTGTGCTTTTCAGGCCGGCAGTTGCACAGCTTCACATTTCAGTTTTATGTGAATAAAGGAGGAACAGATTCTGCCCTGGGATGCAGCGACTCTCTGTCTGTAATCTTATTAGCTTTTAAAGCGAACACTCTGTGATTTCAACTGATTTATTGTGTGGAACGTCCTTCCTTTTTCACAAATGACCTAAAATGGTCTTGAAGGAAGAACACAAACTTCAGTCCAGAAAACTCTGCTAAATCAAGCCAAGAAGCATTTTCAGCGTGAAAAAGTGAAGGAAACGATCCAGAAAATTCTCTCTGGTCCAAAAAGCAGAAACGTTTTGTCTCAAATGAGAACCAGCTTTTATCGGTTCTTCTCTCAGCTCTGATAAAACTGCGTCGTCATGGGAACCATTTCCTCAGTGGACTCTGGGATTTCTCTGGAAATCCTGATCGGCAGATCTGACTCAAAGCTTTTCCTCCTGTTGCTGCAGCTGATCAGCTTTTCTCAGTGGATTTCCAGATGTTTTTAATCAGAACATTTCCAACTGAATTCTGTCTGGAACAGTTGGGAACGGTCCGGGAAAAGAAAACAATCTGGAAAAATAGTTGTGCCCAGTTAATCAATGGCTGATTTGCATCTAGAAAACTCTGAAAGTTAAATGTATAAAAATCCTGGTGAAGGTTTCAGAAAGTAACCAGTAAGTTTGGAAAAGTTACTGGTCAAATTCAGAGATTTCTTACATAAACATCCACTAAGAATAAGAAAGTAACCTCCATGTTTCTGTAAATATGTCGTGTGTTGTGAAAAGTAACCAGCAGGTTCTCTTCTAGAAGAGACGTTTTCCGCATGTCGTCTGTGAAGCTGCATGATTTCTGTCCAGTCGTTGCTCTGAGTTCTGCCGGTCGGTTCAGGTCCAGAGGTTCTGCAGGTCCATCTGTTGCCAACCTGGGTGGTTTTTTAAGTTAGGCAGAAATTAAAATAAAGATTTGGGACAGAATGGATGAAAAGTTCATGTTTCAAACTTCTGAGGGACATTGAATGCAACACGAGGTCCAGAAATGGGTCAGTCTGGTCCTGAGCAGAACTTTAACTGGAGTGTTTGTGTTGAATTCGGTGTTGTTCTTGTGGCTTTCAGACATTCACATAAAACAACTCAGTGTTTTTCCTCGTTGGATGAATCAGAAAAAACTTGTTTTCCAGCAGCAGGATGCAGATCCATAACAATCCTGATGGAAAGCAGCAGCCATGTTTCATATGCAGTTCTTATTGACTAGAAGAGGCTGGAACTGACTCTTGTTTCTTTGTTGAAATGCTGTTTTTACAGTTGATGCTGAAATAAATGCTGACTTGGTTGTGGCTAATCTCTTTCCATATCTCCTCCTATTTCCTCAGAAATCAGTGAATAATATTTCCTCAGAAATATCTGAGGAAATATTATTCACTGATTTCTTCTCAATATGTTCGATTCGGGTCAGAGGAAGAATGAATCACAGCTGATAGGAAGAGAATGCATTCTTGAGCCAGACCACTGAAAATTACTCAGGAAGCATGAGGGCTGTTTAATTGAAGGAAAACAAATTAACTAATTGCTTGTGGAAAAAAATGCATCCAACTATTTAGCTTCACTTCCTGCTTTCTGTTATTGTCATCCAGGAAGTTTAAATACATATTGTGGGATATTTACTGAAGGAAATTCATCAAGTTAAGGGTTAGCTTTAGTTTGATACAAAACACCAAATGATAAAAAACCTGTTATGTTTCTCATGTTTTCTATGTTATGAGGAAAAATAGGAAATGTAAAGTTTCCCGTGTCAAAGCAGCGTTTACTGCAAGTCAGTATGAAAACCCAGTTCGGCTCACCTACTGCTAATCACAAATTAGGATTTGTGATTAGTGATGACCTGCCTCCACCCATGTGACATGAATTAACCAATGAAGGATCATGTTGGTGTTTTAACAAGCCACCTGTTTTTCCCTCTTCATGTGTGACAACATGAAGACGAAGGAGGACAAAACCTCCAGAGGGCGTAAGGCCTTTGGGGATCTGGGTGTCCCTGTTATTGAGTAACGTTACTGAGGACTGTCAAAAACCTCCCTGGACACATCAAACATCTAAAGACCTGGAGACCAACCTGGAACAGAGGCAGTGGGAGAGTTTCAGCATCACACTGTGGGGCTTTATGGGTGGAGGCCAAGGAAGACCCCACTGCTGAAGAGAAGGCAAAAAAGAAAGATTGATCTTCTTGGACCTGGACAAACCTTAAGCCTTTTTATGGAAACAAACACATGAAACTGTTTGTGTCTTGCACACTAACACAATGCTGACAGACGGCGCAGTGAAGCCTTTAAGGAAAAGAGCAGCACAACAGTCAAGCATGGTGGAGGATCCATAATGCTGTGGGCTGCTTTGCAGCATCTGCAATTCTAGAGCGAAATGTCTTGGTTTGAGGTGAAGATCCTGGGTTCACTCAGTTAAAACATGAAGAGGTTCCGGTGGCGTTTGTTTTCTCCTGGTTTTCCAGACAGATCTGATGGACACGTTCTGCAAATAAGACGCTGACTGCTCAGGAGTTCTCCACAGAACCTCATTTTTGAAAAGGAAAAAGTTGAACTTTTGCAGCCTGATCTGAATCCTTTCCAGCTTTCTAAATTCTGCCGGCAGGAAGAGTATGTGTGTGTGTGTGTGTGTGTGTGCCAGGTTTTCATATTCTTATGGGAACCTGCTTCTGTCTACAATGTGGGGTCTTTGGGGACCAAGGCCCCTTGTGGGGACATTTTCTTGGTCCCAATGAGGGAAATTGTTGTTTTTGGGTTAGTAGTTAGATATGTGATGGTTTGGTTTAGGGTAAAGGTCAAGGTAAGGGTTATAATGTGATGGGTAGGGTTAGGCTGTAGAAATTAATGGAAGTCAAGGTGAAGTCCCCACAAGTGATGAAACTGTGTGTGTCTGTGTGTGTGAGTGACTGACAGCCACTTGTTGGGAAACGTAGTTATTGTGCAGATTATGGGAAAATGAAACATTCACACGCTCAGTGGCCCCATCAGGAATGGGACCAGAACCAGCCGGGACATGCAGCCGAGCCCACACATACACATGCACACGCACGCACGCCCATGCACACACACACCTGAGTCCCAGAGTCAGGTGTGTCAGGGTGTCTCAGTGTTTTCTCTGAAACAGGTGCAGCTCTGACAGTTCTGCTTCTGTCCATCTGAACCCAGTTCATCCAACCCCCCCCTCCTGCACACACACACCCACGCACACACACACACACACACGCTCCCTCGTCACTGCAGCGTCACTCTCTGCAGCTGCCAGTAAATGTTACAAAG
The DNA here is from genome assembly GCA_903067055.1 of Poeciliopsis paucimaculata. Classification (NCBI taxonomy): domain Eukaryota; kingdom Metazoa; phylum Chordata; class Actinopteri; order Cyprinodontiformes; family Poeciliidae; genus Poeciliopsis; species Poeciliopsis paucimaculata. Next base: position 11,554 of record CAEGAD010032566.1, on the reverse strand, counting down.
CAGGACGCCTGTCAAGGAATGCAGAGGCTTTCCGTCCGGGTTTTGAGGTCAAGCCGTTCTTCGGATTGGTTCTGGTTCTGATTGGTTCTGTTCAGTAGAGCGAAGTTCAGGAGACGCAGCAGAACTTTGCTCAGACCTGTTCCTCCACACGTCATGAATGATGTTTCAGGGAACATTTAATTGCTGCTTCATAACTGTTTTTTATTGAGCAGCACAATGTTTAGATTTGCTCCACATGTTGTGTAATTCGGTCCAGTTTTATGAGCCGCTGCTCCTTGTAAATCAGACTTGGAGGAGAACCAGCACCGATCTGCATCTGGACCCAATTACATCCCAATCTTAACATTCCTTCTCTGAACTATTTTTATTTTGTTGACAGTGAGGTCGGTTTTATTTGTGCATCACTGCTGCTGTTAAAGTTTGCAGCCATTAACACTTCATCTGCATTAGAGAAAAAATATTTCACATTTCTGATTTCAAGAGAGTTTTCACAAATTTCTAGAAAGTTTAAAACAAAACCTGAAAACTCACATTTGTAGTCAGGAAATGCAATTCAGGTCAAATAAAGACAAATAAGACACAGGGTGAAGTTAGAACACATCATGTTCACATTACAACACGGCGGTGGAAGTGTCATGACATGGGAATGTCATTTTAACTACAGACTGTGAACATTCAGCCAGAGCGATAATGTAATGATTTAAATCAAACCATATTCATATGGTTCAATGGCCTAGTCAAAGTCTAGACCAGAATCCAAAATGTCCACAGGTGCTCTCTGCCCAGTTTGATTCTGGATCACGAAGCTGCAGAGATGAAGACAACACAGAAAATGCATGCCACACTTTTCAGATTTTAAATCGTTATAAATGTTGAGTCATTTTCCTTTTGCTCTAAAATATTAAATGAATCCTTCAGATGCTCACTGATTTATCTCCATTTATTTTTTTGATGTTTGTTTTTATTTATTTTTCATTGTTATAAATTTTTCATCAGGTCTGTTTGATCTAATGAACTAAATGTTTACAGGAGAAAGTTCTGCTTCTTGACCTCCATCATCTAAGATTCACTTTGACAGGAAGTGACTAAGCAGAGCTTGTCAGAAATATTCAGTATCTACGTTTGTGATCACAGTGTTTGGGTTTTACAGCCGGATCTGGGTTCTGAGTTTTATCTCCATTGCTGAGCGCTGAGCTCACTGCAGAGCGTCTCCGCTGTGAAAGTGGAAATTCCAGAGCAGTTTTGGGGTCGGGCCTTACGGGAAGCAGCATGTGGAGGGAAAACCCACTCGACCCGCCGTATAAAAGCACAGCAGCCTCTCAGCAAACACACTCAGTCCTCCAACTTTCTCCTCTGAGGAATTTTCTCAGGACTTTTCTCTCTGCAAGCAAACAAAGATGGTTCTGTCCCAGAGGAACGGCGCCCTGCTGCTGGTTTTTGTGGCTGCAGTTTGCATGGAGTTTTATCAAGGTGAGCTTCTGCAGGATTTCTAAACACAAATGCAGCTTCTACTAATAAAGCTCCATTCTTGACCAGTTTTGAAGCCATATTGATCTTTGACCTTTCACCTCCAGCTCAACACGTCGTGGGAATCCGCTGCAAATGTCCGTCCTTCAGCAAAATCCAGAGGTCCAACTTTACGGACTTCCAGGTGACAGAAGTGCGGCCCGGCTGTGATCAGGTCGAGCTGATGTGAGTAGCTTATGGTTTTCTCTGCATTCGTGATTTCAGCGTTACATTGATTCTGATGTTCTGATTTTGGATGTTTCAGTGTAACCCGGATCAAGCTGGATAACTCCACAGAAATGCTGTGCATAAACCCAAAGAGGAAACTTGGCTTACAAATCATCAGCTGCTGGGAAAGGTGAGCTGCAAACAAAAAAGGTTTTCCCTTATGTTGCTTAGATTCCAGTTTAATCTGCACAGAAGCCTCTGAGCTGAAGTGATTTTAGAGTCTGCAGAGGGATCAGCTTTTACTGCTTGGGTTAAAAATGTTGATTTGGCTCAAAGTCGCAGCCGATTCTGTGGCGAAGCTTCCAGGTTTATTCTGCAAAATAAAAACAAAGAAGCCAAAACCATAAAACCTCCAGAGCTCAACAAGTCCCCTGACACTGGAGCACGTGATGGGCTCCACAGATGTTCCCCATTAGCCTCTGTCCTAACTCCACTCTCTCTCTGCCTTCCTCCAAGGATAAACAAAGACAAGAGCCGTAAGATGGAGTGCCTCGACAAGCAGCGGAGGCTGGAGGACAGGGCCTCCGAGGACTGAAGCACAGGGGCCCCAGGAACGCCGAGGGCCGGATATTTCACTGAGCTCCCAGTCTGAGAGGGTACTGGGATGGACTGGGACTGACTGGGAAGGCGGCGGAGCGCTGGGAGGAGATGATTGAGAGCCGCGACGCTGGAGAGAATCTGTGGAATTGAACAGAAAGAGTTTCATGTACAGCACTATAGCAGCAAGTCTGTGTGAAACGGAGCACTGTCAAAATGTAAACCCTTTGTTTTTCTGCTTCACTGTAATATTTATGCTGATTTATTTATTTTTTTACGTTTCTAACAGCTCAAATTTTTTATATGAATGTGGAAGAAAATAAAAAGGTTTTGATAGAACTCTGCTGTTTGCTGCCTGAGTTTTGTTTTCCCTCCCAGGCATGGAGAGCTGGCTTATCCAGACCGGTTCTGCAGCTGGCGATCAGCCCGGCTGGGCTCGGCCTGGCTTGGCTCGGCCGTCCCGGTTCGGCCCGGTTCGGTTCCTGCAGGCTGGCGCCGTTTCAACACAAACAGACGTTATTCTGCAGAGATGCAGCAGCTGACAGCCGAGGACAATGAGACAACTCTGTTATGGTGCTGATCATTAAATGACGGCAGCAGGAGAGAATTCAGACCCAGATGTTTGCAGCTGCTGCAGGCTGGATGGAGGGTTGGGGGTTCTGGAGGGTTCTGGGGGTTTGGACTCCTTCAGTAAGAGCAGACGGTTTGCAGCAGGTCAGGATTTATTTCAGTTACTGGAACAACAAGGAAACTCTGAAGATTTACGTTGAACCATCCAGGAAAAGCAAACTGACGAATCCTCAGAGCCAAAATCAACATGTCAGTTCTCCATAAACAGCAGGACGTCTCACCCTTTGATTAGGACAGAACACCTGCCCCAAGTAAAAACAAAGGCTGCACTGTAAAACATTTGCTTAACTTGAAGATGAAATACAAGTAAAGTCAACAAACATCTGTCAGTCAAACTTTCACATCTGAGAAATGAAAGTTTATTAAGTTCAGCAGCAGGAGACACATTGTCTAAACATTGTTTTAAAGTTGTGCTGTGACTTAATAACCAAATAATTGATCCACATTATTCAATTATTTCTGTATTATTCTCACTCACATTATCAAGTTAAGATCACTGCTGAAGTTAGACGAACGTGTCTAAACAAAACCAACAAGCTACTAATAAATTTTATTTAACAACATAATGAGAACATTCAGCTGCATCAGAGCAGAAGTGATTAGACGTGATATTGTGTTTAACAGCTGAACACTGACAGTTAAATGAATATTTGCCCTGAAAATATTCAGGTCAGCATAACACACCGCCAGCCTACCGCTAAGCACTCTGGGAAATAGTTCCCACTCCCTCAGCCAGTTTAGTTTTGTCGACATTTTTCTGTCGTTATGAGAAAAAATCTGGCATTTGTTACATATTCAGCCTTTTTGTTACATAAACCAGGAATCATTTATTTTTAAACTTTGAAAAATAATGAATTAAAAAAGATTTTGAGGATGAAATCCAATAATAAAGTAAAATATTGTAAATAAAATGCATCATAAGAATTTGTCTTTGACTGAATCAAATAAAGATGTTTACACTGTATTAATTCATACTACAGTATATTTGGTGTTTTGAACTATTAAAATAGGCAGCTATATGTATTTTTCTCAAATATTCTCATATTCCAGCAGGTGGCTGTGGTTCCTGAATTCTACAAATATCAATAATATGATTTTAATAAAGATTAATAAATATTTTATGTTGTTTTAATGACATTAATTTATTTATTCATTTACTGAGTTTTATATTTATGTCTGTTGACCTGAACATGATTCTCTGGGGGCAGGGGGCCCCGGCCCCCATGGCCCCCCTTTTGGGGCAACACTGCTGGAAAAGTTCCTCATTATAATAAAATATATATATTCATCATTAATGTTTCCCTCTATTTCTGCTTGAATCAGTTAAATAAGTAATTTCTCCTTTATTTTCAGTTTCTTCCTCTATAATCATAATAATTATGATTATTGCCCAGTTTTATGAATAAAATCCATAAAACTGGGTCCTGTGGAGAAATGACTCCGTCTCTCATTTCCTCTTCAGAGCCATTTTCTTACATTGTTCCTGAGATCCTGGATGCTACGGATCCTCAGCCTGACACAAGGTGAAGCTCTGATGATCCGTCCTGCTGGCGCATGCTGACATCAGGAGATCAGACACATCCTGACCTCTGACCCTCAGCTGCAGATCCTGGACAACCTGGCCCTCCTGCTGGTCCTGGAGAGCCGAGGCGGACGCCTGATCGTCAGATTTATTGTTTATTCCTGTTCTTTGGAGGAACTTATTCTGCAGATAAAATCCTAAATTTATTCCTTTTTTGTTCATTAGACGTATGTGATCATACTTCAAATAAAAAGTCATATATGTTGATCCAAAGTCGGTTACATTTATTTTTGTTTCCTTTCCTTACCTGAAATGTCAAGTAAATCTGAATTTAATATAAATAAATGATAAATCTGAGGAAAAGCTCTGTTTGTTTTACACTGAAGCTTCTCTGTAAAATAAAAGATGAGTGACCTTCAACCACCAGGCAGCGCTTACAAATCATGCAGTGACGATCTGGCACCATGTGGGGGCGCCAACACGACAAGTTAGTCTTCAGTCTTATTTCTTGACAAACGCCAAGGAAAGCATGAATTTACTCTCTATGTTAATAAAGACTAGAATTTAATTTCTTAGATTCAAATGAAAGGAAATGATAATTTGTAACTGTCATCGTTTTAAAGTTTTGTTAAATTTATACAGAAATGCTTCACAGATTGTTTCCTGCAGCCTCTAAATGTGGATTTAAATTTAACATGAAGAAGTTTTTTAACATTATTAAAAATGAAACATAAATAACACAGAAACATTTTCATTTGGCTGAAATATTGAAATAAGAAATATTTTGTTTTAGTAAAGCATTTCTCCCACATAAAAATCACTTTATTCAATTTTGTCTCCAACATGTGAAAAAGTTAAACCACCGTGAGGAAGGAGGGACAGCGACATATTGAAGGATGAAGCAGGATGTGATCCGGTCCCGGTTCCGGTTCTGGGAATCACAGATCCTCCCCCCTCTCCTGTAGGTATCTCTGTATTTACATGCCAGCAGGATGTTATCTCTCCAGCTGAGAGCTTCAGTGAAAAACCTCCAACCTTCACATGAAAGGAAGAGTTCTGACTGCTGGAGAGAAACTGAGCCGGGGGCAAATCTGCAGCATGTGGCCCAGAGTCCTGCATCCCGCTGCAGGCCTCAGGCTGCAGGTCTGAGCAAACAGGCCATTAGCTCCTTTCATCCGGCCAGCTCTCTCTCTCTGACGCGTGCTGCTCTTCAGAAGGTGTCGACTCTCTTCCTGTATCGATCGACCAACATGATGTAGAAAAGCGCTGTCATGCTGCTGCCGGCTCTTTGGGCACTTATTACACGCCTCTCCCTGTCTGTCAGGCCGCGGACGCTCAGCGGACTGATCTCTAGCCAACAAAGCCAGCTCTTCCCAACACACACACACACACACGCACACCCACGCACACACGCACACACACACCATTAAAGCCTTCGATCTGGGGAAACGCTTCCAGTTGTCACACTGCCTGCTGATAATGTTGCAGACGCTCTGGAAATGCTGCGACAAGCATGTTTAAATTTTAAAGCATTCTGCAGCCGGAGCCGGTCCTGAAAGCAGAATCTGGATTTTATTTCTATGATACTGTTGCTTTGAAGTTTATATATAGCTTTGTGAGGGGGAATAAAACCTCCTGTGGAAGAAAATACACTATTGAGCTAAAAATCAAAGCTGTGAGAGATATGTCACTCCTCCGTCTGTAGTCCCACTCATCGTCACACACAGAGAAACTTTTAAAGCACACACATTGTTCATTGTGATATTTTATTCATGTGGAGGGAAACCGCCCAGAAGCTTGTTGGCAGAGCCGTCAGAAAAAGAGAAAAACTGTAAATTAGCCAAACATGTTTGGATGCTGTAATATTTATGGAGCTCTGCTGGAGCAAAGGGTCTGCTGACGGCGGACAAACGTCCAATGGGAACCATTCCTACTCACATCCAACCTTGTTGCTTCTTTCTATCTCTGGATCAGCATCAGCATGATGGTTCTGGTTGGGCGTTAAAATTTACCTGCAGGGAGGGAAAACTCCTCACAAAAGTTGGCAAAGAGTCGTTGTGACCAGGCCACAATCTGAGTCTGGGAGGTTTTGACCTTCTAGCCAAATATCTGTGTGTGTGTGTGGGTGTGTGTGTGTGTGTGTGTGTGTAAGACAGCCTGGGGGCTTTGAGAGAGAGCTGGACCATCCAGGATGTCGCTCACAGCTCCGTAAATAAAGGATGCTCTCATCCCTCACCGTTCAGTTTGACTGCAGACGCTGGAGCTGCAGGCTGTCGATGGAACAGGAGGAAGGGAACAACAGAGAGTCAGGGAACAACAGAGAGTCAGGGAACGAAGGGGAGTCAGGGAACGAAGGAGATGGCTGACTTCCTACTGCAGAGACTCAGAAGTAAAGTTTGTGAAACAGCCACTGATCTTTCTGAGACAGTGACGCCGAAAAAATGTTTATTTGAAACAACTTTTAAAAATTCCTCCAATTCCTTACAGCTAATTTGATTAGTTTTTCTGAAGCTATAATTCTGATTTGATTTTCCATAAAAGTCCTAATATTATGATGGGATATCATCTCTTAGCTGCTATTCCTGTTAGTGGCTTCTCTTTGGAAGATTATGGACTGAGTTCTCCAGCACAGATATATTTTATTCTGTTTTGGTGTTTTCATGTCGGAACAACATAAAAAATAATTAAAACAACCTCTTGGAACCAAAAGCAAAGATGCATTGTTAAACATCTCAGCAGCTCCCAGTAATGTGGTTTCCACCCTGCTGGCTTCCATAGGAACGGATTGGACTGATTGTTTTAATCATGGCAGTAATAGCCGCTGCGCATGCTATGCAAACAATATCCCAATCAAATAAATTGGATTTTCTTCCACCTGATGTAGTGTTGGACGGCTGCGGATCGGCACAGAGCCGCATGTGCATGGCTGAGATTTACAAGCAGTCAGCTGTGTGTGTGTGTGTGTGTGTGTGTGTGTTGAGGGCTGAAACGTGCAGCCTGCTGGGAGATTGTTTCTGGCCACTGGTTCAGGTCCCTCTCCTGCTCTCCGGCTGTTGAGATGCAGCTCGAGTTGCAGCTCGTCTCTCACCAGATATTTAAACTGTTTCTCTGCATTTATCTGCTGCTGCTGGCTGCATGTGATGCTGCTCCAGATTAGCAGCGCCGCTCTGCCTCTAATCCTTTGTAAATATGACAACACAAGTTTTGTGTCACGGTGGAATATTTACTTCTTAAATGAACACATGGCTGCAGCGACCAACACAGTCTTCATATCGAAATGTTAATGTGGAGAAAGAAACTAATAAAAGAACATTATCTGTAATTATTTATGAACTATAAATGTGTTCAGTGACTTTTCCTTAAATGCAGATTCATAACAGGCTGGATATTAGTTTCCCTTCATTTATGTCTCATTAAAATATATATTTATTATCATAAAGGCAATAAAGAGTCATTTCAATGTTTTCTAATTTCTTTAATATCTCAGCAACCCCAGCTTCAATTATCAGATTTTATTAATTTGTTTATATTTTTTTGTGATCAATTTTAACTTCAATCTTTAGAGATTAATATGAAACTTTTCTTTAAATATTTTATCTCAGGTCTCTCTGTATTTCCACTTCCATGTTAAAGAAAACATATAAAGAATCTCTAATCTACTTAATTTATAAGATCCAAACAGACAAAAAGAGGCGAGGGAAACGTCTTCATGTCGTTTTATTTACTGGGGTCAAAGTTCAGTCATAACTGACTGAGCTTAGTTTTTAGTTTTCACTAAAAACTAAGCTCAGTTTCCACCAGAGGGAGCAGGTAGACCCCGGGTTTCGGGTCGTCTTCCTGCTCGGTTCTCGGCTCCCACTGTGAGCTGGTCCACTTGCTCAGCTCCTTCCTCCCGTTTCAAACTCTTCTAACTAATTAAGCTTTCCAACCTCCCCAGGATTTACGCCTATGAAGGAAGACAAAACTCAGATTGGACCAATGTGTGAAATTCTAAGTATTTCAGATATGCTCTATAAAAATCATTCACCACTAGAAAACTTTCCACTGATGATTAGGATTTCAGAAAACTGAAAGCTGGAGCCAGAATATTGTGATGCTTTTCCAGATTCTAGATTCACTTCTGGAAGTAACAGGTTCCAGATGTTACAAGTTCCTACATGAGAACCTAAAACACTTCCTGCAACTCATGGTTTGGTTTTCTGGGTATTTATGAGGATCTTCACAACCCGATAGAACGGAACTGAAAGGTCCAGAAGGTTCTGGAAAGCTCCCTGTAAGATTTCAGTTTGAACACTTTTCATTTGAATTTGTGGTAAATCTTCATCAGTTTATTTATTTGTTGTGTAATAAATCAGCCTGATTGATAAGAGGATTAGAAATGCTGCACATACTTCATAAAAATATGAAAACAGTTCAGGATATTTGTAACATGTTTACATTTATAGATGGAGCTTTTCCATAGTTTGTGTCATTTTTGTTTTGATTCCTTGAGTTAAAATTTTAAAGACTCGCTTATTTGTTCTCGGGTTTTAAAATTGGTTTTTCTAATTTAATTTGAATATAAAGTACTTTGTTTTTCATATTTACTCATATTCACATTGTAACCCCAATGTGTGTTTACATTTTTAATCTTCTGTTAAATTGTGTTTGCAACCAATAAATTAAATAAATTGCCCAATCCCTGTGAAGAAATATGTAAATGTCACATTTGTATTTGTTTATTCCAGCTGTGCTGGTAATACTGACTGTAAATATTTCTCACAATTATCTAAACTTGGTATAATTGTTGCAGTTATTAAGCTTTAAAACAAATCAGCCACCCAGCTTTCTTCACTAATTTGTAATTATTCACCCAAAAAGCAGGAATGTAAATGAGTAACAGGAGCCAAGCTGTCATTTATTGGCCCCTTTGAGAAGCGCTGCAGCAGCAGACCTCCACCTTCAGGGGGCAGCGGCGGCCTCCTGTGGAGCTGGCCCTCATCAGCATGCTGCCCGGCCCTCTCTGCCCACTGGAAGGGGAGCGGGGCCTTACACCGCTGAATTCATTAACCTTTCCACACTCCCACTGGAAGCTCACAGCAGCAATTGGAAATCAGCTCCCAGAAGTTGGAACAGTTTAACCACGAGGGACCTCAGTGTGTCGGGTGGCTGGGGGAGAGAGGACCCTATTTGTTCTTATCTAAAAAGACGTCATTTCGCATCAGATGGTTAGTTATTCAGCAGTGCAAGGCGTGTTTATGGGTGTGATGCACAATCACACAGCACCCGGAGCTTGACTCGGTACGCCACCAGACAGGCGGCAAATTCTCAGATAGAACTTATAATTGTCTCACTTGAGACTGTCTGATGGGCTTTCTGCACCCGCAGAGGAGTTTTCAGAAGCTGTTTGAGTCAGTGTGACCAGTGTAGCAGATTCAAGCACACAGAGTCAGAGTCATCCACTGCCTCTAATTATTAAACATACTCTGATGAAGCTGTTCCATAATCAGCTCAATATACAATATTTATCTCAGTCTGGATAAAATGAACATTTTAATTGCTCAATGTGAATTAAATCAGCCAAAACCCAAGAAAAATCCTTAAAACATTCATTCTGCACAGAATCAGTCTCACCAGATTTGAGCTCAATCTATTTCTACTTTGGTTACGTGTAATATCGTTTAATAATACCATGTAATATTGTTTAATAATACCGTGTAATATCTAATAATACCGTGTAACATCGTTTAATAATACCGTGTAATATCGTTTAATAATACCATGTAATATCTAATAATACCGTGTAATATCGTTTAATAATATCGTGTAATATCATCTAATAATATTGTGTAATATCTAATAATACCGTGTAATATCGTTTAATAATATCGTGTAATATCATCTAATAATATCGTGTAATATTGTTTAATAATACCGTGTAATATCATTTAATAATACCGTGTAATATTGTTTAATAATACCGTGTAATATCGTTTAATAATATCGTGTAATATCATTTAATAATACTGTGTAATATTGTTTAATAATATTGTGTAATATTGTTTAATATTGTGTAAAATCGTTTAATAATACCGTGTAATATCGTTTAAAAATATAGTGTAATATCATCTAATAATACCGTGTAATATTGTTTAATAATGTTGTGTAATATCGTTTAATAATATTGTGTAATATCATCTAATAATACCGTGTAATATCGTTTAATAATACCATGTAATATTGTTTAATAATATCGTGTCATATTGTTTAATAATATCGTGTAATATTGTTTAATAATACCGTGTAATATTGTTTAATAATACCGTGTAATATCGTTTAATAATATTGTGTAATATTGTTTAATAATACCGTGTAATATCGTTTAATAATATCATGTAATATCGTTTAATAATACAGTGTAATATTGTTTAATAATACCGTGTAATATTGTTTAATAATATCATGTAATATCATCTAATAATACCGTGTAATATCATGTAATAATACCGTGTAATATCGTTTAATAATACAGTGTAATATTGTTTAATAATACCGTGTAATATTGTTTAATAATATTGTGTAATATCATCTAATAATATCCTGTAATATCATCTAATAATATCGTGTAATATTGTTTAATAATACCGGGTAATATTGTTTAATAATACCGTGTAATATCGTTTAATAATATTGTGTAATATCATCTAATAATATCGTGTAATATCGTTTAATAATACAGTGTAATATTGTTTAATAATACCGTGTAATATTGTTTAATAATATCATGTAATATCATCTAATAATACCGTGTAATATCATCTAATAATACCGTGTAATATTGTTTAATAATACCGTGTAATATTGTTTAATATCGTGTAATATCGTTTAATAATATTGTGTAATACTGTTTAATAATACCGTGTAATATTGTTTAATAATACCGTGTAATATTGTTTAATAATACCGTGTAATATTGTTTAATACCGTATAATATCGTTTAATATCGTGTAATATCGTTTAATAATATCGGGTAATATTGTTTAATAATATTGTGTAATATCGTTTAATAATACCGTGTAATATCGTTTAATAATACCGTGTAAGTTTGTTTAATAATACCGTGTAATATCGTTTAATAATATCGTGTAATAT
>CAEGAD010032565.1:0-10255 GCA_903067055.1 Poeciliopsis paucimaculata | reverse complement strand
GGAAAACCCCTGATTTAGATCGGAGCGGCCATCTACTGTAACACACCACACACTACAGGATGATCGGTTATGAAATCATAAGCGACAATCTTAGAACGTCCAAAAATTGAATATTTTTAATTAAAAGAATCTGACACGGTTCAATTAACCAGCATAATTTTGATTATTGTCAACACAACTACAAACCCCGTGAATGTTTTACTCTGCAGTTACTTCATGTTTGTGTGGATATATTTGAAGTCAGCATGTTTTCTTTTGAAACATTCTGTAAAAGTGCTGGACAAAATTTGCACTGGTTTTATGTCTTTATTGTTGCTGACTTTATTTGAACTTTATAGAGCTGTATTGAAGCCTTGTCCCCTCTTCTAAAACGAATAAATGATCTTAGATCCATTTGACAGAAACTTACCCTTTTACATATCATTTCCTTCAAATGTGAAAACATTCAGAAAAATCTCTCCAGAATAGTAATTTTACATGTTATTATCACATTTAAATATTTCTGACTTTATATTCACAACCTTCTATGTAAAGTTGCATTAAAAGAAAAAAGAAAAACAAAGCAGACAAGTGAAAAAATGGCACATTTCATAAGTTGAATATGTTTGACAGGTCAGATGTAAATTCAGAGAGAATAGTTTCAATATGAAGAAACTATTTTCTAATATTCAAATTAATTTGGTTGCAAAGATTCAACTTAAAAACAAAAAAATTTAAAATCAGTATGGAGGCAAAACGTCTCAGCTGGGTTGAGGTTTGTTATTATATATATTTTGTGATTTTTTTGTAAATATTAAAGGTGTAACATTACACAAAATCACAGTTTGGTATGATTTCTGTAAGCTTCTAAGATAAACAGAAACTTTTACAAACTTTTTATTTTTATTTCTGAAATTAAATTTATTTTTATTATTTACTAAAATATAATAAAGTGCAATAAAGTCCAGAACTGAGATTTGGTTGGATGTTTTTCAGTAGATTAAAGTTTAAGCAGGCATAAATATATTGTACAACAAAACAACCACATGGAAACATTCAATGTTTAAATATTTTAAATAAAACTGCATATATTTGTGAAGAAGAACTTATGAATTACTTTGTTGTTGTTTTTGATGTTTCGACAGCCGAATGCCCCAGTTGTACCTGAATGCAGCATGCTTCTGGGAGCACAAAATGCTGTCAAAACAGGAATAACAAAATCCTGTAGCTAAAACCAGGAGAGTTTAGAAAGTGGTAAAGTATTTGTGTGTAGAAATGTTTAGCATACATCCACAATGAGCGTTTGAGTTGGAAATATCCAGAGAACTTATCCCAATAAAAGCAATAAATGTACCACATAAACTCAACAAAACTGACTGGCAAGACTGAGGCAGCTGTTTGTTTTCAATAAAAAAAGGAATTGTGGTATCAATAAAAGATTCAAATTGACCTAATTATTGTTTGATCTGTCGTTGCCTGAGCCTGTGGCCCCATCTGGACCGATTATTCTCCCAGAAGGAAAACAAAAACAAGCCAACCACAATCAGCAACTCATCTAAAACCTTGTATTTATGTTTATGCAGGGGGAAAAAACTGCATTCATGAGTTTAAAAATCAACAAAAGAAGCCCAGGATTATGTTTTACAGATGTGTAACCATGAGTTATTTTATGAAATGGCTTCCACAAGGCAAATATTTAAAGGCAGGAGTGAATTCAAGAGCGTGTGGCTGAGTTTCAGGCAGGATAAGGAACATTTGAGCGAAAATGTCACAGGATTCACGGATATATGAAACCTGATCAGTGCAAACCACGTGAGTCAAGATTTAAACACCTAGAAGAGATTAACACATTTGTGAGGTTGAATGTAAAACTCTATAGGAGAAAAAAATAGTAAATATTGAACTTTAATCTTGACAAATATCTAAGTGGATTAAAATACACATTTGTAACTTTGATATAAATTGTTGTGCATATCAATGTATTAAGCATTTGTATCCAAAGAGCCATATAAGGAGAAAATGTCAAAACATGTTGGAAAAAGAAGAAATTTGCAAATAGAAACTTTTAAATTCAATCTTCAGTTCTACTAACTGAGATGTTACAGTTTTACATTTATTTGCTCACCCATTTTCTGACCCAGACCAATGAGGTAGTGGGTTGTAAAAGGTCAAAGCAGTGAAAGGACAAAACACACACACACACACACACGCCGACACACACCTACAGGAACTAAAAACCACCAATTAAGGCTTAACAAGGCTTTTTGTATGCAGGAGTTTTGGGAAAAGCAAAAGATTTTAACCAGTTACCTATTTCCATTAAAAAATATGAATACTTTGTCTTTTATCGACACGTTTTTCGAAAAGTGGAGTTGTTTTTTGTTTTTTTTTAACTCACATAGTGGTGCTGCACAGTGCTGCAAATCTAAAGATGACATTTAAATTAGCGAGTAAAGGTTGCTGGCATTCAGTTGGATTTTGGATGCACTTCGATTCATCCACAATACAGTTTGCAGCAGAAACACAAAAGAAGTTTATCACCAACTGTATTATCTAACAGTTAAACATTCTGGATTGTAAAATAATTGGCTAAAAAAGGAAAAGGAATTATATTTAAGTAAATATATATCATCTTTGTTTGATCATTCTGTGGAGGGAAAACATAAAATCACTCTGCACTTTGTTTTTCTAAAATAATCTGTTTACAAATATGCAAACTGGCCTAGTTAAAGAAAGTGCTTTCAGATTTTAATGTGCATTGGACCTAGAAGTTTGACAGAAACAGAGAGCCACTGAGATGGAAAGGATTATTACAATCAATATGAAGGGTGGCAGAACGAGTCAGCTGAGTCTACAATTTGGAGCGAAACCAAACAGGAAGCATCCTGGTGGACTAAGAAAGACGTCAAAGTGTCAGAATAAAAAAACTCTGAGCAATGTTTGAGGAAAATATTAATAAAAAGGTACAACAAAGATGAATGGGTAGAAACAGGAGCCAAAATGTAAGAAATAAACTGAAACAAATGTGATTTAGGTTCAGAAATACAAAAAACACCTACACAGAAAAACATCAGGGCTGAAGTGGACTGAAGAGAAGAGCCATATGTTTGGGGCGACTGGATGAAAAAGGAAATGTGGTTTAAATATTTATTGGCCAAGGAGATGATCTAAGAAAGTTTGTTTTGGTCCCCCCCCAATGAAACAAGGTAGGAAAATAAATCCCTGACCATTAAAGCTACATGTCAGGTAAGCTAGGTGGAGTCTGTGCCCACTGCAGCCAGTTTAAGTCAATTATTTTTATTTATGTAGCTCCAGGTCATAACAACTGTCATCCTTAAGAAACAAAATGAAACTATGACGTGATTTGTTGCAGACTCGTTTGCATAACTCGACTTGTGCAGGTGTTTAATTTCCAAAGCAAACGCAAGCGATTGCTTCATGGAGGCGTGGATTTTACCCAGTTGCCAAGGTTTTCTCTTACTCCGCTGTAAGAGAAAACAGAGCTAAGAGAGCTAAAGCTGCAGGCAGTCTACGGTTCCAAAACGATGCAGAAAATCAACAACGTTGTTCACAACTTCTCCTTCTATTCGCTGACTGAAATTTACCTGATGTGGTCCAAGTAAATGGGAGAAATCCCAGAGAGCGGAGATGAGAATCGATCCTTGGCAATGGCCAAGGATTAATTTTGCAATATCAGTTTTTTAAAGATCAATTTGTGGGGCAAAAGTATCTTTAATTCATGATTTTGTTCTTTTTTTTTTTATTGCTAGGCGCAAAGCTACCCTCAAGCTGAGAGCGTTCAGGTGGCAAAACCAAATACGGTTTTATTTAGAAATTTGCTTCGTTTAGGAAAACCACATGTAATTAAATAAATTCATCTCCATTTTAAGCATTTATACACAAAAACATCTAAACACTATCAGATTAATAAGATACAAAACATCAGAAGTGCTAACAATTAGTTTCAGTCTTCGTCCTTCGGCCATTTGGAAAATAAACAGGATTTGACATTTCAAGTCAGAATTCCAACTTTAGGGATTATTCTAGTTTTCAACTGGGAACTAAAAAAAATCCAACTTCCCTGTTTAAAGAGAACACGACATCAATAACCTGCAATAAGCAGAGTGACAAGTCTGACTGAGAAACAGCTTAGATATACTGAAGTTTACTTTAATGAAATCTGGTTATTTTTTGTCTAAATTAATCAAATGCTTAAATTTTCCTCAACCACAGTGAAAATCTCTCAAGGCTCAATATTTACACTGCAAAAACACAAAATCCCACCAAATAATTTTGGTTTAGTTTCTAGTAGGAAAATCTTAGCACACTTGGAATAAGACTAAACTAACTCGCAAGTAGCTTTTCAGCAAGATATAGGAGCTTGTTTAAGATTAATAAATACTTAACACTGATTTTAAAAAGTGCTAGATCCACTGGTAGATAATTTAACTTATAGCAAGTGAAATTATGAAGTGTTATAGCAAATGTTAAAGTGAAATAATCTGTCACTGGATCTAGTACTTTACAGCAATATTAAGAAATAATTTATTTAAAACAGGCTCATATAATCTTGCTGAAAAGCTTGCAAGTTATTTTAAATGATCTTTCTACTAGAAACTAAACCAAAATTACTAGATAAAATTTTGTGTTTTTACAATGCAGATAATTTTTTCTTCAACTCAAAGGCGACTTTCTATAGAGGTTGCTTCCACAGAATTCAAAATGTACTTTCTGAAACACACAGGTCACTTATTTTAAGGATTAGATTCATAAAATAGGAAAATTGTTTTGTTACAAGTGAAATAGTACTTTTCACTTCAATACTAATTAATTATTGACGTAAAACAAGCTCCTATATCTTTACTTTTAAGTCAGTTTTGTCTTATTTCAAGTGTACTAAGATATTTGCAATAGAAACTACACCAAAAATTCTTGGTAAGATTTTGTGTTTTTGCAGTGCAACATTTTTGATTCCAAGTTTACACCTGAAAATTTTTTATTAATTCCTATAAAATCCCATCTTTGAGTCAAACACTTAGCGAGGCAATGACAGAAGATTATTTCCTCTCCAAGCGTTTCGATTAACAGCTACATAAAACAGTGTGACGATTAAATGGTTTACAGTGTCGCCACGCTGCGCTACGCTGACTTCTAAAACAAAAACAAATCGTGCATGAAAGCAAATGTTGCTGGATTAAATTAAGACTCCTGCACATTACACTGCAAACAGAGGCATAAAGGACGTCTTTTCGTCTCTGTGATGGAAGTTAAAACACCTTCGAGCAAACATGGCTTCTAAAACGCATTAATTGATGTATTGATCCTCAATCCACCTCATTTCCTGAGTCCAGCTCCCATCTGTGCTGACTGCAGGTTTTTACTGGTTAAACAGCTCACATCTCCTCATTGAGTGTCAATTAACACTTCCAGAATCTACCACACCACAAACATATATTTTTTTTCTTCTCCCTGAATGACTCAAGCTGCGCACTGGCACAAAATCATGGTTTCAATTACAGGTTAAACCTCAAAGCAAGCAGAAAATATGGCATAAACAGCGACAAGCCTTTGAACGTTTTTTTAGGTCAGGCAGCGAGGAAGGCAGCACACAGCGACTCTGTGTAGCATGTGGACACTCAGTCTGACCTCCTGAAATTCGTCTTTGCCGTTATATCAACAAGCTTGGAGTTTACAACCGAGTCGGCCGTACAAGTTATCGTCGAAGTCGAGCCGAACTACTGAAAAATTACACTTAACTGCTGAAAATGGTGCTTTTATTTATCTTTGCGCAGTCAATGGAGCCATTCATTGACATTTGACTTGGCTCCGGCTTTTCCCTTGGTGCCGAACTAAGTGCACCTCCTGCTTTTCTCCACGCTCAGATACAAGCCGAAGGAAAACTAACAAAAGTTTGATAAATGGCAGGAGGAGGGGTGCAATGTTTTTGCAAGTCGCAAACATCTGCAGATTATCTCCCAGATCGGTTTCAGCTGTGCAAGACGGCATTATATGCCAAACACAGAAACCACTTAATGGTTATTGTTTATCAGATTCCTTTTGTATCTTTTTTAGAGGCAAGAAGTCGCGATTTTCTAGCTGGAATGCTGGAAGAGGGAGTGAAACACTTTTTTCTTTTGTCCAACAGCCTTCTGTCCTCCATTCTGCACGTTTTTAATAAATGTGGTATTAAACACAACGTCATCGCTGCCCATCTGCTTGTAGTTACAAATCTAAAGATGTTTGCATCCATTCTGTTTATTGTTGCTGATGGTAGGACTGTATTTAAAGGCCTTGCAGACACTTGACCGCAGCCTTCCTGACCATTTGGCCGTTCGCGCTATGACTCAACATCTGAGGATTTTTACACCGAGTATGAAAATAAACCATCGTTTCTTTCAGACATCAGATTACAGGAAAAAAAATACCCATTCAATTCTGAATTTTGTCCACTGGAGGTGAAGCTATACTTACTGAAACACAAAACCTAAACACATAAAAATCCAAAGTAAAGTTGCATTTAGAGTCGGGATCAAGTTTTATGAGAAGAAGCCCACATACGTGCAAAAAGAGCTCATAAGGTTGGAAGATAAGGCGATCCGGTGCCAGTACCAACTGGGTACGGGGGAGATAACGCAGGAATCTACAAGTAACAAAGAGCATTCCACACCAAATGTTTCATCTGCACATAAATCCAGACAGTGACTTTCTTTAAAGCTAAGTTCAAAGAGTTTGGTCCAATCCAACACCAGAATTTCTTTTCTAATGTAAGAAAAAGAAACAAAAGAAGAAAAAGCATCTGACATTTGGTGTCAAGAAACAAAAAGATGACAAGAGGAATAAAGGAAGGAATGAGATAAGAAAGGGAGGCAGGACACAAGGAAAGAAGAAAGTAAATAAAGAAGGGCATACGGCGGAGAGGTTGGTAAGTCAAGTACAAGACAGCAAGGGAAAGGAGGAAAGGAAACAAG
Source organism: Poeciliopsis paucimaculata (assembly GCA_903067055.1). Classification (NCBI taxonomy): domain Eukaryota; kingdom Metazoa; phylum Chordata; class Actinopteri; order Cyprinodontiformes; family Poeciliidae; genus Poeciliopsis; species Poeciliopsis paucimaculata. The sequence continues at coordinate 3,308 of CAEGAD010032565.1, read as the reverse complement.
GAAGTAATAAATGTACGGTTGGACAATAAATCAATATATATCACAGCAGAAAGATGATCAATATAAAGTAGTAATACAGGTAGAGTATTGCTCCATATATTCACAGAATTCTGATCCAGACCCGCATTGCATTCTGGGGGAATTAACCCACTGGCTCTGTGGTTACCTAGCAACTCACTCATTCTTTGGTTGCCTAGCAACGACATGTTGAGTAACTGCCAGCGGCAGCAGCAGTTTAAGTTTTTGCCACTGTGCTTCAGTATTTCACACATTTAAATATAAAAATTAATCAAAAATGGTCAATATCGACTGATTTGGACCGACTTTATTGGCATTCAATTGTACACTAAAAATGTACATATTGTGCAAAATTTCATTGCAATGCTCCAATAATAATAATAATAAAATTAATAAGCATTAATAAAAAATATCAATACAAATATGTAAGATAAAAAAATGGGTCTAGTAGTCTTATGGCAATAACCTAATTATTGTTATGAACTAATATGAAACGCTTATATGTTTTTCAGCCCTAAATGAAGGTGACACACAAGGAGGTAAGGAAGGACAGAAAGAAGGAAGGATGTGAATAAAGTCTGGAAATATGAATATTTTCACACTCTTATTTTGGTTTTCCCACAAAAATCCAGACCTGGAAAATACTGGAACCAAATTCTGGACTTTTCCAGACGTTCTCAGACATTTCCATACAGATTATTGCATAAAAATATAAATCATTTGGAAAACCCTACCATTTACAAAGTTTGAAATTTACAGGAAGCAATAAAATATCGCATGATGAAAACATAATCTCTGCCTTGCTGGAAAAACAATAATGATTAAATTAATTCTGTGTGAATGCTTAATTAAACATGTTTCAAAAGTCTTAAATACAAACTTCTTCTTCTCAAGCACCTTTTCCTCTGTTTATCTCTATCACTGCTTTCTCCATCCTCTTTATCCGCTTTGTTGAGTTTTCTCCTGAACGTTTGAAGACACGTCCCGCCTCAGATGAGACGTTTGGGAAAGCGAACGCTCACAATTACGCTTTGCACTCCCGAACTCTGCCGGTAAACACATAAACAGCGGCGTGTTTGATCGGGAAAACTGTAATTGTGAGACAGAGTGTGTGTTAGCAGAGGCGATTGTGTACACAACAGCGGCGCAGTTTCAATAGAGGTGCTGTCAGACAGCCGACACGAAACACCGACTCTGTAACGTCAGCAGACGGCTCAGTCACTAGCGGCTGGAAAGCAGCAGTTTGCAACATTCAACATGCACAGAGACGGTAATGAAGGTGTCTGGACCCACATAGCAGCTGCTGGAGTTTTCTTTTGTTTGTTTATGTAGCGCAGTAAGGAGAATAAATCATTTTGACAACACAGTTCACTGCAAAAACACAAAAAGTAATTTTGGTCTAGCTGAGAGCTTAAATGATTAATCGCGATTAATCGATTTTTGAAATAATCGCTAGCTAATTTAGTAATTGATTAACTGCTACAGACTCAAGAAAATCTAAAAATTCAGCATATTCAGAGCAGTAAGTAAGCCAAAACATTACAATATATATAAATTATCGATAAAAACAAGTTTTACTCTAAACCCAAGTGGCATAGATTTAGCTTCACCCGTTTAGACCATGCAAAAGGAATGCTATATTATTGCACTTTAGGCAATAAAATGATTATTTTCTTTGTGAAAAATATTTTTTATGTATTTCTAATCATGTATAAAAAGGTTTGAGTAATTAAATGAAAAATCTGTAGAATGTGCCAATTTTTTATCCGATTAATTGATTAATAGTCAGAATATTTTACTGAAAAATTGGTTAGTAAAATAATCGTCAGTCCAGTTTTGTCTTGAAGTAAGACAAAACTAACTTAGAAGTAACTTTTCAGGAAGCATCTAATTTTAAGCCAATAATTCCTTAATATTGATGAAAAAGTAGTTCCACCGGCAGATTATTTCACTTAAGATGTGGGAAAAATGTTTTGTTATAAGTGAAATAATCTGCCAGTGGAACTAGTACTTTCTCTAATTATTATTAAGGAGTTATTGGCTTAGACAAAGTTTTTTGTGCTAGTTTTATTTCAAGTGTACCAGGATACTTGCACTATAAACTTTACCAAAAATAATTGGTAAGGTTTTGTGTTTGCAAAAGCTTTCGTTTCAATCCTAATCAGCTTCCTTTTCGAGCTCTTTCATGACATTTCCATCATCCTGTCGGTGGCCGGCTCACAGCTGCAGAGCATGACAAACCTCATTGGCACTTTGAAGAACAAAAAACATAAAATATTAAAGGTATGTTTACGATAAAAGGGAAAGGCAATTCTTCTCTCCCTAACAACCACATTATTAATTCATACTGTTAAAACGACTTTCCACGAATTAATGGAGACAACGCATGGACCCACAATTGCTTTTGGAAATAAAGGGCACGTCAGCCTGTCAAACGATGCATTATGGTTCCACTGAGTGGGTCTTATCTATAGACAGCATGCTGTTAGCTTTAAAAGTGTGGTGCACAGACACCGCGCTGGAACCTCAGTGGCGGTTCGGCGCTAATTATTCCTCACTTGTGGCCGACCGCAGGATTACAACAGTAAGTAAACTGCATTTAAGTTTATTCAGAAGCTACCGTACCGACTGCTTGGCACCCGCAGAAAACGTGTAATATTTTTATTTACTGCAGTAGCAGAATCACGTATTTTACATTTAAAACTTTAAATTCAAGCCCATTTGTGAAGTGAGCAGCAACTAATACAGCCAAGCCGGTCACAATAAACAATTAGTGGCTTAACCAATGAAAGCAAGATTGATCATTTCCATTCTGAAGGTTATCATAATCCATTTCAATAGTAATTGTTTATTATTTCCACTATTTATTGATTTCGGTTGTTTTATTTTCAATATTTAAAATGTCTTCCAGTGTTAAGTGTTCTTTACAAATTTAGAGTTTATTGATATTTGAGAGAGTGAACTTGTGCTAATTTGACATTATCAATATAATGCTTGAAAGTGGTCTCAAAACAACAATATCACTGTTTATCGCAAAAATTTGGGGGCAATTTATAGTCCGGCAAAATTTGCTTTCATGACAAGTAGGCCTGTCGCGATAAACAAGAAATCAATTAATCGCACAATAAATACATTTTAAAAATCGACATCATTTTAATTATCGGCTTTATCGTTTCTTCTTTTTCTCTTACTGTTGATGACGCTGAATGAAAAAAGGCTCAACTCCGATGCTCTCCACTGACCCTCACTTCCTCATTTCCTTAGTGTATTGCCCAACACGTACTACACGA
>CAEGAD010032554.1:0-60114 GCA_903067055.1 Poeciliopsis paucimaculata | reverse complement strand
TTACATCATTTCCATTAAATCAGTGTAAAAAGGTCTTCAAACAATATTATCGTTTATTGCAATAATTTTTGAGACAATTAATCGCTCAGGAAAATTTGGTATCATGACAGGCCTACTTGTGTCTCCTGGTTTGATGTTCTTTTTGTTTTTGTTGCTATGTTGCATTTTGTATTTTTTGTAAGTGCCCATCATAATTTCTATGATTCCACATTAAATCATCAAGAAGCTCAACCTCTGCCTCTCTGCATATGGGTCAACCTAGTGATGAGTCCGGCAACACCGATGCATCGGCGCATCAGTGTTGCCCATGGACAAAACCCCGTGAGCGTAGTAAGGACAAAGTAGCAGGGGGAAAGCCTAGTATAAGCATGTGTGTATATTTGCCATTTTCCCAGACTCACAACAGTCTTTAACTGACTGTTTGTTTCTGCAGATGGCCCAGAGTTCCAGAAAAGTTTTGTGACTTCAGGAGTTTTTAGTGTTCCTGAGTTGGTCCAGGTTTCAAGAAGTAAGTCTTCTTTATCTGAACGGGGCAATGAAAGTGAACTGTCCAATGTCTCAGCATGGGTCAATAATCTAAAGGGGGAAAAAAATAATGATTAATATATTAAGCCAGAAATTTAGCATCTTACAAGTATCAACCAACAAATGCTGTGGAACCATAATCATAAAATAAACTGATGGGGTTTACCTAAGGTGGCTATTTTTTGGGGGTAAACTTTAGCTCTTATTTTTTCATTCTCTCATTACATCATTCACTTACTTTCTATCTAGCACCCCCTGGTGCTTTAACCTTCCAGTACATCCCATTTAGTTATTTAAAATTGTTTTTTCTTTTGAGCTCTTCCTTTAACTCCCAAAAATTAGAGTCATGAACAACACTAATTAAGAAATATTCATAACTTAATCTGAACTTCAGAATGATCCAAAACATCAACAGTTTGGGTGTAGAAGTTTCAGTTTGTATGTACTCTGAACAGAGTTTTCTATGTGTAGCTCCAGTAGTTACAGGAGTGGGACCTGGTTTCTCTATTGGGGAGCTTCAAGGTCATCTGGCTTATGACCTTAACCAGTCCATCAATCAACCAGTAAGCCTGCGACGGTCGCTGGCCAGCACGTCCTCTAGCGGGTATGCAAGACACAAACATGCATCTGTGTTGACTGACCATATTATAATTGTATGATATAATTACTTGATTATATCAGTTGATGCTGATTATATTTTGGAGTTAAAAAAGGAAAACTCAAAATTAAGGGACTTATCTAGTAAGTTTATTAGGTTGTGCTTGAAGTCATACAAAAAACAGAAGATGGGAGCTCAAGTAAAGCAGAATGAACATGTTGAAAACAGGAGAGACCACTCTAACCTAAGGGACAGATAGCTTCTTCTGTGTTTCTATGTTGACTTTTTGTACCTGCCTGGCATATTAAATATAATTTCTCATCAGTGATCTAAGGGAGGATTTATGTTGCATAAGTGAAAATATGCAGAATGACAAATATTACTTGAAAACAAGGAAAGGCAGAATGTGACTAACATACCTATGCTGGTCAACCACTGAATTGGTGGTTGACCAGCCTGTCCATTATCAAAGATAAGCCATAGATAGGCTTTTGTTAGCCATGAATAGGCTTGTGTTAGTTTTAAATAGGCTTACATTAGCTTTGAATAGGCTTGCTTTAATACTGGATAGGTAAGCTGCTTGCATGCCTACGCAAGCAGCGTAGGCATGAAATTATGAGTCATCTCATAATTTCTTCTTAAAAGAAAATTTTTATGAAGACAAATGGTTAGCATACAATATCTGTGAGCGACATACATTAGATGCATTTATGTGTGTTCTTTTGACACAGTTTACTGCAATCCAACATGTCTACAGACAAATAGTACAGGTAATTTTATTTAGCAGGACAACACTTAGGCATTGTTTCTGTCAAAAATTCTGAACAGTAACTTAAGTCCAGAATGATTATGTACTAATCTGTCTGTAGGAGTAAACGCCTTAAGTCCGGCTCGATTGAAGAGGATGCTGACAGTCCTGGAGGGGAGTATTACCATTCACCTGCATCTCCTGTAAGCAGCTCCAGGAACTGGACTGATGACTTGGAAGGAGGTAACAGAATAAGCAACATCTTATTGTACCAGTTAGCCTGAGAGACAGAGGCTTAAATTGTTTTATTTTCTGTCAACAGAAGAACAAACTAAGTGAAAAAGGATGAACAGCATTGAGAGTCCGAACTGTTGATGCATTTAAATATGATTCACAGCTTAAATTTGAGAAAGATATACAATAGGAAAACTATTAAACCCATCTCATCTCAAACTAATAAGACCATGTTAACATAGCCAAAATATATTTGCATGCTTTGAGTCAGTCGAGGTTCTAGGAAGGGGAACTGCCAGCCTCGAGCCCCGCAAAGGTGACCGGGAGATCACCTCCCGCTCCTGTTGAGCAGTCTGTTCCACCAGGCAAAATAGTTGAACAGGGTGGTCACCTCTGCACCTGATGTCTTCTTCCTCACCACACAGGGAGAACAGATACCTGAAGAGACAGATGGTCCCTGTGGGGCAGCACTGGGCATATGCAGAGAAGGATAATACGTCACATTAGACCAGCATCCACAGCCTAACCCACCCTAGCCTTACCCACATCAACAACAATAAGAAACCAAGCTAAGAATTCCCCAGGCAACCACCTTACTGCCAGACTGAGCTGATGAATGAGGAGCATAGAGTCAAAATGAACTAATTCTCACTGTTTTGTTGTTGTGTCCATTTTCTATGTAAACTAATTCTTTGTCAAAGTACATTCTTCTTTTGATTAATGTGGGTAGTTGAGTTCTGTTTCCCACATTAACTGAATTAGATTATCTGTCCAGCCTGTGCTGGGCTCATCCAACTTCTGTCTTCTAACAATAGATGCTGTGGCAAAAGCCACATGTTATTAGGTTTTAGCAATAAAAAGAAATGTGGCTAGTTTTATTGATGAAGCATATATTTATGTTTTTGTGGTACAGGTTTGTCTCCCCCAGTGAAGAAGACAGAGCTGGACAGCCCTTCTCCACAGGAGGGCTCACCAAGGATGGGATCCTTCACTCAGCACCACCGGCCAGTCATAGCAGTGCACAGTGGTGCGTATCACTCAGAGTCCCTAACATTCTCTCGCTCTGCTTTACAAACACACCAGGGGCCTCATGCATAAGTGCGCACAAAAAATGTGCGGCGTCATATTTTATGCACAAGTCGGCATGTATAAAAATAACTTTGCGTCAAAGTTTGCGTAAATATACGCGCACTTTTTTGCTGCCGTGAAAATGTGCGGCAGCCACGCAAACTTTTTCTGTGGACAATACTAAACTACAAAGCCTCAAAACTCACCTAAATACAGTAAAATTTGACTACATTCAGTGTTATTTAGACCATCAAACCTGATGTTTTTCATGATTTTAATATTTTGTTTAAACGTAAACAATGAAACTGAACCGCATTTGTCCTTAGACAATAAGCTAACGCGCACACAAAATAAAGAAAATAAAAATAAAAGTATGTGAAAACCTTGCTTGAATGTAAATAGTACTTTTTCTCAGTTTTTGTCTCATAAAGATGTAACGCCAAAGTGCATAAAATGCATCTATGGGGTCATTTCATTCTCATTAAAAGAAGAAAACGGGGTTGGATAGCAGATTAACTCAAACCTGCTGATTAAAAATAATCAACGTATATAAGCAGCTGCGCAAAGGTGAGCTGTGTAATTGTGGAGCGCTTTGGCTCTGATGGAGAATGTCACCAATGGAAGGATTCAGAGGGAGCTTTTGTTCAGAGATCATATTGATCTGCTGGGAAATGTTGATGATGGTTTATGAGCGCTTAGATTGCTCAGACTGATAATCCTGGAGGTCTGAGCAAAATGTAAAGAGTCGTGTAGTACCGGTACCGGTCCAGCAGTCATCCTTCAGTCGAGTCGCCCGCTTTGTGAATGCACCTTATGGATATAAAGCATTCTACTATTTAGAATAAACGTCCACATTACCTACTCAAAGGACTCTGTCACGCTGTCTGTCTGTAAATCCCGGCTGAATGCGCTACTGTTCAAACTGGTATTTGCAGGATTCCTTTATTTTTTTAATTTTGATTTTTTTTTCTTTAAAATGTATTATTATTTTTGTGAGGTGACATTATGTGTCCTCAAAGCACCTTTTAAATAAAGTATATAATTATTATTATTATAAATACTTCTACTGCTTTGAACAAGGATGTTGCCATGGTTATTGTTTCACATAATGGCACATTTCCTGGTATTTATACTAATTTACATATGTATTTACGGGTGGAGACAGGGTTGACCAGCAGCTGTGCTCTATTTCCTGCAAATTAGGATTTATAAAGGAAAGGTGCGCAGCGCATCCAATTTCTTTTTTTGTGAGCCACACTTTTGTAAATTTTTCTGTATGCCAAGTTTTAGTGTGAAAACTGAGCACTCTTTTATGCATGAGGCCCCAGCCATACTGTGTTACATTTATAAGATATTTTCCTCTAGAAATTTCACAAAGATTTCATATTCTTGTCAGGTCTCTCTCGATGTCCTCATCCCTCCTCATCGCTTCACTTTCCGTCTTCTTCCTATTTTGCCCATGGAGCAATCCGATACCCTCCCCATTTGGCCCAGGACCCATTGAAGGATCTAGTCTCATTGGCCTGTGATCCTGCAAATCAGTCCCCCAGCTCTGTAAGTTTCTCTGTTCATCTATAATCCAAATATATCATTTTGAGGCACTTCACAAAAAGTAATTTCAATTTAGTGAACAATTGGGTGAACTGTCACAAAGAGCAATACACAGAACAAAATAAAACCTTGTTATGGTTTCATTTTCTTGTTATGGAGGAAAGAAAAAAGCAGCAGAAGCCTTTAAGGAGCTGCAGGACTTTCTGAGGTGAAGAGGACCAGGCTGAAAAGAGAAGACGAGAAAGCATTGTCCTGACCCTCTGAGGCATGACTTGATTCAGCCTGCCCTTAAAAATGGCAGTGGAGGTATCGCAACGTCAGTTGCGTCTGTGGCTCGAGGAGAAAGAGGAAATAGAAAGCGCTGAGACAAGAAGTGCAGAAGATAAGAAAGCATGGGTGAGGACTTAAATGGCTGGAGCAGAGAGGATTTATGCCACCTGCTGTTCCCACTGCACCTCCTCCTAAAAGTTAATTTCTATGGCATATTTCAGCAACAAGGCAGTTCAAAGTGGTTTACATGACAACAAACAGTCACCAATTGTGAAAGCATTCACATTTCATTTTGTGAAGTGCTACAATCAAAATCATCATTATACAGCAAATATATTGGTCAATATTCCAGTGATTGTGATTCAAAAACAACTCTAATGGTGCCTCCACATCAAACGCGTTTGTCTGATTTACATTCAAAGTCTATGTGGAGGAACGTTGCGGTGCGTTTGGAGCACAAGTGTCAAACTCCAGTCCTCAAGGGATGCTGTCCTGCAGTTTATAGATGTGCCACAGGTTCAAAACACTGGAATGAAATTCCAAAACACTGGAATGAAATGTTACCTCCACAACAAGGAGGTAACAGGTTACCTCCTTGTTGTGTATATAAGTTCTCCAGAGCCTTGCTAATGACCTAATTATTCTGTTCAGGTGTGCTACAGCAGAGACGCATCTAAAGACAGTGGCCATTGAGGACTGGAGTTTGACACCCCTGGTTTGAAGTGTCCAATACATCCAACAAATAGGCTGGCAAGGGAAAACAATGACTAGAGCGTTTCTGACACACCTCCACATAGACTTTGACTGTAAACCAGACACGCGTAATGCGTTTGGTGTGAATGCACCATAAACAGTTGGCTTTTTAGCGTTGATTTAAAGGTCCTCAGAGTTTCAACTGTTTTGCTGTCCTCCAGCTTCACAAAGCCCAGAGAATGAAGAAGAGGTCTCCAGTCACACAACAAACACAGTCCATTGAAACTTTTATGGAGAGCGGGGTTTAACTATTGACACATCTGCTGATCATTGTTGTAAGATTGATTTAAACAAAACAATAAATCAGCTTAAAGGAGGTCCGACATGTGACCTGAACACGTCCAATATGTGAGCATTATTGGATCATCATAGTTTTTAGGAGATGCAGCGCTCCAAACGCTCCACCTTCTTCAGGGATGGAATAAAAGTTAAGAGGGTGGATTGCTTCACGTTCCTCTGGAGCCCAAACATGTGTTGACCTTTCTTTCTTTCTTTCTTGGTGCCCCCCTCACATGCTGGTGAGGCACTGACTTAATCATAATCAAATATACAAATGTAGACCACCTGCACGTTTACGTAAGGAAATTTCATACATGCGGACAACCCTGGAGGGCAAAAATACAATTCTTTTATATAGTTAATATAGAACTCTATATATTTTAATAGTTAACAGAATACTAATTCTGTTAACTCAATAAAACTTGGAAATGTAGGTATTATTAATTTCGTGCTGTGCTCCACAGCAAAGGGAAAAACCGTTGAAGTACAACTCAAAACCACTTTCTCAATCTCTGCATTGGCCAGGCCACACACGCCGACTCGTTGCCATAATAACTAGCAACGCCCCTAAAAAATTATGGAAAATCAGTTCATATATTAAATGTTTTTTAACCATTTTGTTGGCGATGTACAGACAGGTGGAGCATACTCCCATAGAATGGCGACTAGTACAGTTAGTGAGAGGTTGATCAATCCCAGGTGAGGCTCAGTTCACTGCTGCCTCACCAGCTGTGCTTACAAGCATTTGAATGGGAAAATGCGAAAATTCAGCGATTTTGAAGAAAAAATAATCAAAATTGGTTAAGCTAAATAAAAAATAAATACTTAACAGTACAAACCATAGGGTGAAAATAGCAATATAAATTATTTTATCATATTCTTCCATTGTGACAGGCGAAGCTCTGTCTCACTTGCCTCCCCTGACCACACGTCACTGTACCAGTAAAAGTTTAGTCCTTAAACGTTTTTGAAAGCACTCTTGATTGGGGATTATTAGATTAAATTATCTGTGGAGACAAAGTTGAGTTCCTATATTATTATTTTAAAGTACACAAAAATCCCCCAAAGGTTATCTGAAATTTGAAAAATGTTAGCTTGGTATCTTGAATTAATTTTCACTGCATGTAGAGTTAAAATGCTACTTATATTTCTATGTGTCGCCTGTTACTATTTAAAACCAGTGTTTTTCTGTCTCTTTAGCAAAAGATAATTATACCACTGATCTGTTTTGCAGCTGAATGGCAGCACTCAGGTTAAAGTGCCCAGCCATTATATCTCCTCCCAGATGTTAGCGCCCCCTGGACCAGCATCCTCCCTCCCCAGACCAGCAGGTCCCACAGAGTCCAAAGCTTCTACCTCCTCCTCTGATGGGGGGGCAAATTCCCCTACATCACCCAGTAAGTTTACTCACAACAACTATTTCTATACTACATGTCTCCAGAGAATGCATCCGTTTACTTGCTTAGTTTTACTACAAGGTTTAGGAGCAGCAATAACAGACTCATGGTCATAAGAGCTGTTATCTGACCTTGAGGAACACTACTTGTTTTCTGTTGTATGAAGCAGGTAGAAAAACCTAACTCTGATTTATAGTTGGAACCAGGCAGACTAATATGAACTCTGCTGAGCCACAATGGAGAGACACCAAGATGTGTGAAAACATACCCACCAGCCCTTAATTATTCCTTCAGCAATTTTACTTTTAATTTTTAAAAAATAGGCTCAACCACAGAACTTGTGCTGCTTTACACATTCCAACAAGATGTTTTCCCTGTCTTTCCTTTATGATAGAGAAACATTTTGTTGGTAATACCACTAACATGAGAGTGTATAATTCCTTCAGCATACTCTGCTCCTGGGACCCCACCTGCCAGCCGGTCTTCCTTCGTTGGCGTCAACCCCCGAGACCCCGGGGGGCTATACCAAGCCCAGGTCAGTACAGCTGTTTCTGCAATCTTAGAATAGGAAATAAATTATGTGATTCCAGTGGTAAACCTGATACTAGCAACATCAGCAGAAAATGATTAAAAAGATGCAGGTCTTCACCTAACAAATGATGAAGATGTTGGTTTGTCACAGCCTGGTTGTGACAAACAGCAGAAATGGCTCAAGTAAAACCTCTTGGTTTATTCTGCATTTCATTTAAGAACTGTAAAATGCATTGTCACCTGGATTTTGGAAGAACAAATGCATTTTTCTTTCTTTGAATTTGTTACTTTTGACTTTAGTTTGCAATTTCGTAGTATATACAATAATACCTATCCATCCAATATTCTACATGCTTATCCCTAGTGGGGTCATGAGGGGGGCTTGTGCCTATCTCCAGCGGTCAACGGGTTAGAGGTGGGGTCACCCTGGACAGGTCGTCAGTCCATTGCAGGTCAAAATACAATAATACTCTGAAAGAATACATTTCAGTTTTGAGCAAGCATGTAGTGACAGTAATGTATACCACTCTCGAGGTTGGAACTTGTAATAGAAATGTAATCGTGTTTTAGTCAGCTGAGTAAAGGCAGAGAAGTAAGAGTAAACCATATTTACTTCATCTAAGTGGAATGTTCTGCTTCTGAAGGAAATCCCGGATCAGGTCTGATCTGTCTCCTTCTTGTTTATATTCTGACTCTTCTTTGTTTCTCTTCCAGTCTTGGTATCTGGGCAACTAAGCGAACTTTGGCAGAAAGCTGATGAAGCTGACAGCACTTTCCTGGAGGAAATAATCCCATCAAGACACTATTAGAGCAGAAAATATGTCCAGTATTCTAGAAATACCACACCCTGGTCTCATGCATACATAAATATATATGACCATGTATTTATGTATGCTTTTCACAGGAGAGGACAACCTAGATGGAAGGTGGATGCTGCTCAGCCATGTGGCGGTGCCTGATTGAACTCTGCTGTACAATACTACATAACTGTCATAACTGACAGCTTCTGGGATTTTCACATGAAGACTGTGGGTTGGTAAAGCCGTCAGATTGGTTTCTAAAGAACTATGCATCAACTCTGCAGGTTCTGAGAAGCTTGTAAGCCCACTGCATCCCAAGGATGGACCTTCTTGTCCCAGGATACATGTCAGCCTTTATTCCAGGCTGTCCGCTTTAAGTCCTGCTGGAGGCCTGTATACATCCCAGCTCCAATGACCGGAACCCCTACCTTCATCAATGCAGGTGCTGCTTTTAATATATGCAAACAAGCCTCCATTCATTAGACTGACTAGAATGTTTCTTTGTATATTTGTTTGCACTTTTTAGTCGTTATTGAGATGAGCTGAGTTTCTTTTTCATTCCCATCCATCCTGAGACAGAATCTTTCTTTTTTTGACAATCATCAAGCTGAAGCTTTTAGGTTGCATTGCAAAGTGTTTAATATGCTTTTAAGATGAAAACAAGGAGTGAAATAAGAGTTCTCTTCTTGCTTTGTTCAACACAACACAAGCACTTTTAGAGATTTAGAGGAAAAGCTAGTAAACTTCTGTGGATGTTTGGGATAACATGCTGGAGATGTCTGTTCCTATGGAGACACGGGTTTCTGCCTGTGAGTCAGGACCTGTTGACATGCAGCCATGTTTCTGAGTAATGAAGGTGATCAACACAACACAAGCAGAAACAATGCAGCAACCTGTGGATGCTTACCTGTTTGTGTTTGTGCATTCTCTTTCCTGCTCTGTTCTGAGGAGACACATGAATATCTTATGTTTATTGTACCTGTTTTGGAGCAGAAACCAACAGTGCACTATGGTCATATTGACCTCCCTTTTTTTTTTTAGAAAGACTTGGTATTGTGGAGTGTTGCTAAGCCTGACTGTGCTCTAAAGTGTTTGTGGTGTGCAGGAGCTCTACATACTGAGCTGAAGAGAGGAGGACAGTGTCTCTTTGACTTATAGAAATAGTATTGGGCTCTGTTAGGTTCTGTAATGGCCAACCTCAACCCTATGTGCACTGTATGTACACTGTGTGAGACCTCAAGTTGAGTTTCAGACCAGAGCTCTGACATCAGCAGTGGTGTAAGGAGGCAAGCCAGGACCAGGATTTAAAGTCAGATGTCGTTTTTCATGATGTTAGAAGTTTGGGGTCAGCTGTAAAATACTGCTTTAGTTTATTATTATTATTATTATTATTATTATTATTATTATTATTTCTAAATCGTGTTGTATAGAACATATTAAACTGTGTTGAATTTCATCAGAGTAATCCCCTGCTGTCTTTATCTAAAGGAGACTCAAATCCACATTCCTATAATGAAACCGAATCACAACAGTATTTTCATTATCTCTAGTCCTACACTCCTTTAGTATATAACTCCTCATCACTCTTTCATTTGTTGCTATGGAGATTAAAACACTAAACATAAATTAACAAAGAAATACTTGTCCAGGACAGATAGAACAGACCCATTCAATAAATTTGAATGTTATTGAAAAGTAAATTTCTTTCACAAACTTTATCTGTAAGTGAAACGCATTGCATAGATTAATAACACTCAGACGGATGTTTGAAAGCCCTTATTTCCATTAATAATGATAATTATCCACTTACATTTGATGAAAATATGACAAATAAAATAAATAAACATTTTAGTACAGAATTGTCTCCTCATAGTTAAAAGTATGTTTAATACTTTACCTTTAATGGTTAAAGGTTATTTTCAAAAGTGACTTTTTATTTGACAAATGAGCCTCATCGGAACACATATAAGTTATTTAATACGATTACACATTTGAGCAAACAAAGACTTGTAAAATTAAGAGTTTACCAAAATGTGCCCATCGAATAGTAGTGGGTTCTAGAAGAACTAAAAAGCCCACTAAATGTTTCTGTTTGTAAAAGCCTCCTGAGACTTGTGTGACATAGAATGTGTAATGGTGTAATTTGTCTTGTCCTGGGCAGATGTCAGACAGCTGGTGGAAACCAATAATACACAAGACTGGGCCCCATTGCAACACTGGATCATAAAGGGTCTGAACATCTGGCAAAGCACAGAGACTGTGACCCTCAGTCTACAGTTCACTTTGCTGTTCTATTCTCCATGATGGAGTAGTTTTATTTCCCACCATTAACATCAACAAACAAACTAAATTTTTTAATAGTGCACTTTATCTTATTGGAGCTGTTGTTTATCAGCTCATTTCATCCCATCACTTTCAGTACGAGCTGCTAAGTAGTGCTTTTTGTCCAAACCTTGCATGTTTTAATGATAAAAGTTACTCTGTACTTGCTTTGACAGCTCATAATTTCAAATAATCTTCTTTATGAGGATTGTCAAACTCCACTCCTCAAGTGGTTTGTGTTCTGGATGTTTAATGATCACAAGGGATCACTAGCGGGCCTCTGCAGAGCTGGATCACATACTGAAGTAGAGATTCAGCCATATATTCAGCTGCGTTACAGCAGGCTCACATCTAACACAACACTTCTCTGAGCAAAGAGCTGGACACCTTTGTTCTGCAATACACTCTTAGTCTGTGTCCAAAGTGTGTCCTGTCAGCCATTTGCTGCCATCAGAATTAATTTGCAACCTCCACTGAAGGATGGTACCAATCACATGGTGCATATTTATTACAGAACAGACCACCAAGGCCTTTCAGAGCACATGCAGTCTAGTTAATCTTAAAATGGAAAAATACAAAGCATTCATCCGCTATAAACCATGTTTTGGTGCTTTAATTTAAATATTAAAGGAAATAAAACCACAAACATCCAGTAACTTTTTGTCAAAGGCAGAGTGTGGTGCAGCCGTTAATCTTAAATAAGCAAGGTTTGTCAAAGAAAGAGTGACCCATATGCAGTTATGAGATTCAGAATTAAATTTTCTTCAAGAAAAGATTTTGCCAGAAAATCTAGAATGTATTATTTCTGTTTCGATAAGAAAAACATACAAACCGCTTTAGCATAGTCAATGATTTATAGATCTTCTAAATAAGTATGACTAGTTTTTTCATTTTATTGAAATATGTTGTGTTTATTCTATTGTTCAGGTAAAAGGATTAAAAAATGATTACTGTTTTAGATCTTATCTAATATTTGGGCCTTCGGGTGCTTTAAAATCAGATGATGGCTTGCATGGCAAAAAGTTAGGACACTTCTCTTCCATGTCACCATGGAAATGTGGCTCTCTCACTGCAATCTCTGGCTGGCTTGATCAGGGTTCAGATTCTGTCAAATTTCAGAAGTGTGGCCCAGTTGGGACCCAGAACCAAAATCAACAAACAGGCCATACAAAAAGATTATACAGTAAATGATATGGCAAATTTGATATTATTTCAATGAACTTTTCTTTTCTTTCGGATTTTCAAAATACTGACTTACAAGGAGAAATCCAGACGTGTTGCGAGGTATGCAGGCAGAAAATGGAAGCAAGTCGGGATGAAAATTATAACAGCTGGTTAAAATATGGATGTAATTGAGTAAAGGAGTGACCTGATCTGACTTTAAATCTTCTATATTTACTTATTAAATATTGCTTGTACTTTATTCATGTAGAGAACATTACAAAGGAAGACACACAATTGTCACTTCCTTTCCCTTTGGTGGGGATCTTGCCTGTTCTGCATGGTGCTGCTACTACTGCTGTGCTGACTAAAGGAATGCATGGCCTTGCCTAATAAATTCCAACTTTTATCCTGCTTTACCTTGCAGTACTCTGGAGCAGCTGATTGGAGGGGCTCTCTATGTCTTTCTGTTTTTACTACACCACTTCTTTTTTTGCACGATAGTTCATAAAACACATTGTGTGCCTTGCCTAGGAAGCAGTAAAACATTGAGGAAAGCTGAGATGCAGCAGGCAGCACTTTTAAAGGTACATGAGGGAGTTTCTTGTCATTCTGCAGGGTTGCAGATGTTTTAGGTCGACCAACTGTCGATTTTCCACATCTAGGGTGTGTCTGTATTCTCAGAGCTGTAATGATTTAGTGATTGAAGTGGTTGCATGAAAAATAATCTGATTTCAAAGTTTCTGTATGTTTCCCTAAGAAAGATTGCTCCTAACGGAGTCTGTTACTTTGTGGCTCTTTCAGATTCATAAGCAGCTCTCTGAGTGTTCAGCACTGATTGGTTATAATTGATTCATATTGTGTTAGACCATGGAACACCTCTATCAGTGGAGTGAACTTCCAACCTTGTGACCAAGTCATGGAATGTTCAGGTTCATTCCCCGTCACACTGGTGCATATTTGTATCAGGAGTGAATGAATTATCCTGTGTGAAGAAAATGGCTTTCCATCATGGCCTCTGTGTATATCTGATGAACAGATATACATCAGATATATGTGATGTATATCTGATGCTGTAGTGTAGATTATAGGATTTCCAGTTGTGGATCCACTAGTTAATGGCTAGAATCAGCGTAGAGTGAGCTCTGCAATCTAGAACGCAATATCGCTCACATGTAGGTGCCGCTGAAATGTATGTAAACACTATGCAATGATCTGATAATAACCTTATGCCATACAAGTATGCTAAGTTATGCAGACACTCAATCTGCACTGATAAAGAGTCTCTCATCTTGCTTTCTACAAAACCGTGTGATGCCAGGTGTAGTCTGAAAACGATTTAACAGCTGCTTACCTCAGCAGGCTGAAATCAAAAGATAAATGGACTTTAACTCACTTTTTCCTATAAAGATCAACTGCAAATCTCCTGTGTTAAATCAGACAGCAGGTATGGATGTCCAATGTTTTTCTGTGTGGATGTTTCTATTACTAATTAAAATGCAAACGCAATCAGACTTCTGAGTGTATAAGCCCCAAAGCAACCTGCATGCGCAAGAGAAGAATGTTTATGGCGGTAACAATAGCCGCTGCTGTAGAGGGCTGAATTTTAAAGTTGCTGAGAGCCGGCAGCATGGTCACCAGATTGTTACCAGACGAAGAAAGCTGATGAAAAGAAAGCCTAGTTAACAACTACGGCCTGTAGTGGAGCACAGACTGTAGCTTCTAGAGAGAAGTTTGTTTGGCTGTGGAGTCGGTCCAGGAGTGGTGGGATTGAGAGGTGATGCTTTACTGACTCAGACTGCTTTCAGCATTTCATAATTATAATTTTCAACTGTTATTTACATCTGGATTTACCATGTCTGGCTTCTTCTTATGCAGAATTATGATGCATATCTCTTGATGTAAAAATTGGATAAAATGACATGATCATTCACTTTGAAATGGTCATGTCGTTAGTGAGCTATCAGTCATGTTACGCCGATAGCTCACTTTGAAAGTTATCAAATACAATTTAGTCCACATATGGAAGTGGCACAGATCAGATCTTTTTTTTTTTTTTTTTTGTGAAAGAAATTGGAATTGCGTTGTTCAGACTGCTGTGAAAAAGTCAGATAGAGATCGCATTTGGCAAAAAAATGTATTTGGGTTGCATTGGCCTGCTGTGTGAATTCCTGGACAGGGATAGATGTTGAAATGTCTTCAGAGAAAACTGAGTGAAAGCTCGGCTCCCTTCAATTTCAGCCTGTTGTACTAGACATGACCCAGATGACTGAGAACATATATGGGCATGTTGAGCTTCTCTTGTCTCAAGGTTATTTTGAAATGACTTTATTATCCTCTCTGTTTGGCTTCTTGGCTGTGAACATATCAGGATGTATGAAACATTTACAGAATTGTGAAAAGTTGTAAAAAAAAATTTCCATAGACTGTTTAAGTGTCTTCTATTCATGTATGTTGAGGTTTGTGGGTGTGTGTTTCAGCCCACAATGGGAAGTGACAGAAGTAGAGGATACATTTATGAGCGATGGGGAGGAGGCAGAGGTGGTCTAGAGACATAGTTTGGTTCTGACAATCTGCAGCAACATTAATAGAGATTATCAGTCATTCGTTTGACACAATTAGGTAAGGTTTAATTAAATGTTTCTCCTTCCAAGCCTTAGCTTAAAGCTGATGTTAAAATTGCAAATGAAAAACAGTTTTTTACTTAACTTGAAGGAGTTTAATCTGATTCATGACAGGTCAGTGCTAGAACTCAACATACCAACAAGCTCTGTGAGTCATCCTACAGATGAAGTTCTGCAGTTCAGATCCAGGATGAGTGAGACTGCTGGATTGAAAGAAAAGTCACAAGTGGGGGCAACGAGATCCTCCACTGGTTAAAGGGAAAAGAACATCAGTGAATGTTCTGTGTTAAACATAGAGTCTTCTGGAAGTGCAGAATCTGATTAAGGCACGAAGAGAGTGAAGTCAGAGCCACTGTGGCTGTAAATCCACCTAGTGGTCAGTCTGTTGACTAGATGAGACATGAACATTTTAAACACGTGCTAATAGGAATGTATGAAATGTTCAGTCATTCACTCAGACTTTGGACAGGGGTCAGGACAAATTTAGCTTTTTCAGTCATAAAAAACTGTAATTGTTGGGCTATTGACAAGCTAATCCATGGTCAAAACCTCAGGCTAGAATTATTAGTAAAATAACAATATTGACTCTAAGCAGATTGAAAAATAAGACATAATTTTCTGAAGAGCTCAAAATATTATTATTATTATTATTATTGGTACAAAATAGTCAGACAGGGGAAGAACTGTAGTATAAATCCTTTGCTACAGAAAAGTAATTATTTTTATGCAAATACATCAAGTCAACAGCAAATCAAAACAATTACCAAAAATAATCTCAACATGCAGTGCCTATGAGATTCATTACAGCATGGATACAGTCATTTCTATTCTCCACCTCAGTTCATGACAGTATGCAACCCAGTGCAGGTCTGAAGGTGACAAGCCATAAAACAACCCAAAGAGACTGAGCTGGATGATGTCCATGGAAAAACTTCATAGGAGGAAAGAAGGTAATAAATCAAGGCAGCTTCTTCTTGTGATAAATATTCATGGCTGTTTCCTTTTATCAACCCATATAATGCCTTTTTCTGAACAATATGAAAGGGGTCATATTTAGAGTAAGGACTCAATATTTTATTAAGAGGACCTGCTTCTATCTGAAAGTCAGTCCTACAGGAACCTTCAGGGTTTTCATCTGTTGAGCCTGAGCAGGTCACCAACCACAGCATGCTCAGAGGCCCACATCACTAAACAGCTGGTGAAAACACACTTCTCAATAAACAGCAGTCAGAATGAGTCTGGACATCCTGATAGAAGTCAAAGACCGTTAGCTACACCCACGCGTTTGTGTGTGTGTCTGGGTGTGTGTGTGGGGGGGCACGTCATCACCACTTTATTTAAAAGCTGTTGCTGCAGCTGTGAGTCTTGCCTTCTTTGCGACTCAGACAGCTGATCACTTCCTGTTTGTAAGTGGCAGTGAGCTCTGATCGCTGCTGCAGGGAAACCTGGCTCACTTCCGTCTTTATCCTGAGAAGAAACTTTTTTATTTACCAAAAAACTATTTAGACCCTTTAGAGCATTTTAGGCAAAGCACTGATGCGTAAGAAGGAAACAAGGGTACAGAATGATTTCTTTACTTTCATCCAAAAGTGTTAAATTAATATGCATTTACACTGTGTGTCCAATTTTTATATATTGACTGAAATATTTCACTCTTTCAGGCTGAGGAAAAGTCAGGTGTTACACTTCATGTGAGAAAATGTGTAAATGAACAAAACCTTCCTTGATGGGGTCATGTAGAGAATTTACTGTTTGCAGATGACAATGTCAAACTTCTGTAGGGAGAATTCTTGTTCTGTTCCAGCAACCTGCATCCCAACACAGCTGCTTTCTGGACCTCTGCTTTAGTACAGACTCTTACATGAACGCCCATCTTGTTCTATGCTTAAGAAACCCTGTAGCCACAGATTCCTGTAGTCCCACGTTGATTTGATGTGTGTCCTACGTGTACCCTTATCTGCAGCAGATGCCCAGATTGAGCTGTCAAGGCTGCAAGTTTTCCTGGGATCAGAATGCCAGTCTGCTGGCTCATAGCTGCTCTGTTCTTTACTCTGATTGCTGTAAACACTTTGTAAAGAATCAGACACTTTGTTGTGAAAGATCACAATTTTGTATTTTTCCCAACAGAATTGCTCTGATGTACAACAGACTGCTTTGCTTGTCTCCCGATTAAATATATTAAAAAATTCCCTTTTTAAAGAGTGTAGGCATGCAAAGACATCACATGGAATTGCATGACTGTTTAGCCATGCCCTTTCACAACATCTTTTCATAAATGAATGAAGAAGAAATAAACAAAAAAGGGTCAAAGTTTTTATTTTCATGTGTGGGTTTCTCAGAGCTGGTTGTCGTTCCTTCTAGTTTTTTAAAAACGTTTTGTATCAGAACCTTGTTATGTAACGAGCCTGACGTAACCCAGTGTTACTGTCATTTACCGTCCCATTGCAGTGTGTGTAACACGAAGTCAAAACAATACTGCACATTTATATTTGAATTAGGAAGAGCTGGACTGCTGAGGTCAGCCTTGAACTGGATGTTCACTGTGGAAAGGGCTACTGCTTTAGACCAGAGCAGTTTTAAAAACACCTTTGACAGCTTTATTATTATTAATATTGTGTTTGCATGTTGAAACAAATATCAAACTTTTTAACATTGAGTAAAAATTTTTGGACAGTATGTTAAAAGTTCTGTTCATGTTTGAATGTCTATGGTTTGTTAACTTTTCTGTGCATGTGCATCTTTCATTGTTATTCATCTGCTTTGGGGGAAACCAACACGTTTGATAATGTGTCTTTAATATTTCCATATTTACCATTCCTATCAGCAAATTTTAGTGAATTCATTACTGGAACTGAGTATGTTTTCCTATGCAAAATATACCATGAATAAACAAACTATACTGATACCAAGAACTGTGTGTTTTCCTTGTGTTTAATTCTTTGTTCAGTGGATTTATAAGTTTGTAAAGAGCAGCTCTAATGCAGTGACACATTCAGTCACCCCATGGGGTTGCTGAATATGTCTGGGGCAGATTTGGAAGTAATTTAGTCGAAAAAGAAGACTAAAGAACAACTAAACCGTTGCCTTTATTTATACATTATGGGATAGCATGTTACAGTTTCCCTAGAGGTCTACCAATTGCATTCCTTATTAATTTATTGGTCCATCACATTCGAGCAATAGCGTCCCCCAGCTCTACTGTTTTATCCAGGTGTTATAAACAATTACAATCTTAAGAAGTATACCCACTTGATAACATACTAAAAATGTACTTAAGAAAAATACAGGATA
Organism: Poeciliopsis paucimaculata; assembly: GCA_903067055.1. Taxonomy (NCBI): domain Eukaryota; kingdom Metazoa; phylum Chordata; class Actinopteri; order Cyprinodontiformes; family Poeciliidae; genus Poeciliopsis; species Poeciliopsis paucimaculata. Next base: position 41,962 of record CAEGAD010032554.1, on the reverse strand, counting down.
TTTAAAATATCCTTAAATATACTATTTTTTCCATGAGGACATGTATTTCTACATGTCAAACAATCTCTAAAAAGGTCACATATTAAATCCCAGAAAATGTCATTAGTAGTGTGAGTGACCCAATATTGTTAATTATTATATTTAAGCATGATGCACTGCTTATCGTATTTTAAGTTTTCGCTCTTAGAACGGGGAGTTCTGTACTTTTAATTGTAGATTGGTTACAGAACAACAGGCAGGCAGCTTCATGAGGAAGCTGTTTGCTTCCTCATGTTTGCTTCCTCATGAGGAAGCTAAGCTCTTTGCTTCCTCATGAAGCAGGCATGAGGATAGTTGTTGTTGGTGCAACTATTAGAAAATGGAATAAACTGAAGATGAGTGTCAGTTTCCCTCAGACTGGGACTGAGTTAGATTTGTTTTATTTTTTTTTTGGTTTTCCTTTCCGTCTGTGACAAACAGCTTATTACATTTACCAGGAAAATCATAAATCTTGAACAATACATGAAGAGAAACATTAAACAGAGTTAAAAATACATGAGCAATTTAATGAAAACTGCAGCATGATGTAATTTGGGTGCAAATGCAGACCATAATATAATCAGCAATTGATTACAGATGTTTTTATCCCAAAATCATCTATAAAAATTGAACAAATTACAAAGTAAACTATATATTGAGTCTGTCTATTTGCCAATAAAATAATTTCACATAACACAGTACTGTTCTGAAAAGGAGAAACTCGGCTGAAGAGAAGAGGTAGGCTACATTTGCTTTGATGTGCTAGAAATATTTAAAAGCTAAATTTTTTGTGAAATCACTTCTGAATTTGTAATTGGAGTACACATAAATATATTTCCATTTGTGTTAGTGGGGGTGAGGTAGGAGCAGAAAAGAGCGATTAGTGCTATCCAGATTAAGATTGAATCATATAAAGTTAAATAAAGTTTATGATAGTCCAGAAAAACTCTCTGCCACATCACTTTGTGGTTGTGAGCATATTGGGCATCTTATTATGCATTATTCAAAATATTAGGTTAGAACAAAAGGGAACAATGTGGTAATTTAGAAAATAAAGTCCTGGCTACGGAATGTTGGGAAGGAAATTACATTTCGTGTCAGAACGGGCTCGTATTCTCGAATACATTTTTCAAGTCTCTGTCCTACATACTCCGGTACTGTAGGTGGCGGTATACACGGTAAGTCAACATTGTCATCCCCCAAGAAAACATAAGGACTGGGAAGAAGTTAAAACAGTTGGCGGCTGAAAGCGGCAAAGCTCTAGGCAACAAGACAGCTGAAGCAGTCTTTTGTACTCGGCCTCTTTACTAGCTTTCTAGTTTGAACATCACCATCATGGAGGAACTGTTCAACAAAGTCTTACAGGTTCATGTGAAGCATAAGGACTGCGAGGAAAGGTAAGCTAACTCCGCTGAGCACATTTAGAACCGATGTATATTTGATTCGTAATATACCTACGAGTAGTTAAATGGGATTATTCCACAGTAGTAATAGATTCTCTAGAATAGGCTGAGATTCGTAGAAGCCTGCAAACTACGGCCCCTGTGCTGTGTCTTATCAGTCTTCCAGCTCAGTTTGTTTTAAAGCGACAGCAACCCTTCAGAGGTGGAAAATAGGATGATCTACAGAAATGTTATTTTCCCCCCATCAAGAATCTTAAATGCTGCTCCTCCGATACACTGTCGCAGTCTGATGAACTCGGTTTTCTGTTCATTTTCTCCATAGCTCACCTTAAGGCTCAGCTTAACATACAATCCCATTACAATTTTATACCTAACTAAATCAAGGAAACTGATAGTCATACTATGAAAACAACATACTACTGCTCTAACCTTTTTAAATAAACAAATAAATTTTAAAAAATGGCGCTTTCTCGTCAAAATAAATACCTCTAATCTTTGTCTTTAAGAAGAGAATCATAAAGGCTCTTCTAATTCTCACTGTCAGAAATCCACTATGTTGATGTTAACTCCCTCTCACCAGTGCTACCAGGGCCCACTGTTAGAGCAGACATGTTATCAGGGCACAGCACAAACTCAAGATAAATTGTTGCTGACAAAACCTTAATAAACTTGCAAATATTGTAAGCATGACTTGTAAGATGACAAGAATCTTAGACCTCCATATATTCTTCTTAGCTGAACACCTTGTCTTCATCCAGCCCAACCTTACACCACAATGTCTGTATTAAAGTGTCATGGTCTATGAACTGCATGACGTTTCTATGCCCGAAAATATTACAGCTCTATAAATGTGTATATATTAGACATTTTAAAATGACATTTGTGACTGTATCCAAAATAGACCAGGGCATATTTGCTTATTGTGAGGGAACATAATTAAGAGGAAATGCTATACTTAGGCGAGGAAACGCAAAAGAAAAATTTCCCCATGTCCTCTAGGGGGCTCCATAGCATGACATGGCTGTGCCAGATCCACTGGTGGGTTTTTTTTTTTGTTGTTTATTTTTTTTAAAAATAAGTTCATTCATATTCAATCTGACACAGAAGCTGCGGTATATGTAACTGAATCAGTATTTGTATTGTTTTTGATGTTTGTTTTTGGTTCAAAAATAATAATTAACTGTCAGTCTGACACAAAAGCCTTGGCATACGTCAAAGGAGCTAGAAGTTATTGTTATTAAGCTGTAGCTGGCACCCCGGGCCAGGTTGCGGCAGGCCACTGACTGAATTTATGGCAATGTTTTGTTGTTTTTTCCAGTAGCCTACTTATAGAAAAGTCAAACAAAATGAGAAGGCACACATTAGTAATAAAAAACTTGATATGATAAACTGAACAGAAATAAAAAGAATAGTCACAATCCAACTGTGAGGAAAGTAAAACAAAATGTCACCAATGCAAGACTAATTTTAAATTAAGATATTAACATTATGGTATGGAGATTGGGCTTTTGTTGTATTGCAATGTTTAAGCACTATTAGTCAGACTAAAAAAAATTATGTCTCTAGTCAAATCACAGACTGTTAAATTGAATATTAGTACATTTTAATGTGTATTTTTGCCATCTTGGAAATATGCAAAGTTCATTGAGCAAGCTTTCTGTAGAAAAAAAAGAATAAAATCAAATTTCAAAAGTAATAAAATAATTTTTGTTTCACTCTACTGAACATGTGTGATTACATAGAATTTTCTGTATTCAGAAAGTCAAACACATATTTCCAACAATGACTTAGGAAAGCAAAAATATCTATGCTGTACATATAAAATAAATTGTTTTGTAGTTGTATTTTTAACAACACAAATGCCTAAACAGTGACCAGTCCCGCCATTTTGGATGTCGAAATTACGACACAGGGGCGTACTGTTCTAATTCTCATATTTTTGCATGCACCTGCTCACTTAAACCCTTATGTACACTTGACTGAATCCACATTTCACAGAGGGGCAATAGGGGATGCACTGGACTTTGGGACTGGGCATATGAGGTCGCGGCAGCCCGCAGCACTTTACGGCAGCTGTCGCCGGAAGTGCCATGATAGTTGCCAGTGCCATAATTTGAGCCTGCGGTCTCATATATGATGGACATTGAAAATCCAATCAAGGGGTCAATTGTGCTACTGGATGCCAAAGCTTTGGTGTACATCACTTAAATATTGCAGTAATTTGCATTTGTTATGCTGGAATAATATAGTGATGATGACTGCAATTCGATGCACCTACAACTTTAATCAGATTAGTTTACTTACTCTTTAACTTGGCTTTATAGCCAAGCAAAGACGCCTTGCAATGTCAATCAATCAATGACGTTAAAGATGACTGGGTAACTTGGTTTAATTTTACAGGAAAGCAAATGTCCGTGTCACTATTGAGCTGTCAACTACTCCTGTTCACAGAAGGGTGAGTGGAGCTTTTCATGAACTGTCCCAATAATGTATTGTGGAAGTGCAGCACACAAAGATGGACAGTATGCCTGAGCAACATTTATTCATCACATTACCTGTTTAAATGTTGTATTAATTAATTTATTTCTCTTTTGTCAAATATTAGGATCTTCTAGTAAAGTTAACTGATGATGCAGACCCATATTTTCTTTTCACCCTTCCTATATCAGAAGAAGACTTCCAAAGGTTTGTATTTGCTAGAGAATATTAGATTGTATTTAAACTTGAAATTATATTTTCAATATTTTTTTTTTGTTGCTTTTTGTGTGTTTGAGTAGTTTGAAAGTGCAGCAGGGCCTGTTGATAGACTTTGCATCATTTCCTCAGAAGTTTATTGACCTGCTTAACCTGTGTAACTTGGAGCAAAATTCGGACAATCCCAGGTATGAACAAATGCTTTTCACCATAAAATCCAGTCAAATAATACAAATATAATGTAATTGTAAAAATAATAAATCTTTTTGTCACTCATTTCAGAAAGTAAACCTGTATATTATGTTGATTCATACTTCTTTGAAATATTTCAAAGCTTTATTTCTTCTATTTTTAGATGATTATGACTTATGACAGTCAGAATGTTGTGTAAAAAAGGTGTGTGTATATATATGTGTGTGTCCGTCTTGACTCGACATGCACCACGCACCTGGAATGTTGTCTGAAGCTTTTTGTGGGATTTTGTTGATTTTTGTGGTTAAGGTTTTGAAGGTCTACCTAACTTTGGCTTGGTTTCATTGGAATTAGACATTTTTTACTTTTTTACTCTATCTAAATGTGGACGCAGAATTTTATCACCTTTGATGGTATTTTCAATAAATAAATTCAGAAATAATCACTATTATTTATCCATTATTTTCTGATGTATGTTCACAGGTTTCTCCTTCATTTGACATGCCAGTCTACAATGGTCGAGGGCTGTGCCACCTTCAGCGTAGTAGAGACAAATGCTTTCAAACACCTGAACCACTTATCTCTGAGGCTTATTCAAGGCTCAAACAAAGAAGTGAAAGAATATTTGGCAGCCTGTTTGGCGTCTTTGAAGGTTAGCTCACATCCTATTGTTTCACTGTTCTGTGTCACAGAACTCTGCAGTGAGATCCGGGCTGTGTCATGTTGTCAACTTTACATTTCTGCTGTTACTGATGGAAATAAGATGTGAAAACTGACAGCACTGTAGGTGGTGTGATGATGCTAGATTCTTCTCTGAAATTGCATTCAGAAATACAGTGTGCCGTCTTGGTTTACAGAGGTTTGTGGAGCATAGACTGAATGTCCAGGCCTGTTTAAGGCACATAAAATGAATACACAGAGCCACATGTACATTACAACAGCTGATCAATTTAAACATGTCATACAGGTAAGACAGAGGAGCTGAAAAGTTTTGAGACCAAGATCTACTGTTTCTCTCACTACCCGGCTGAGGTCTACCTCATGATACGAAGACATAAAACTTATAAATTAAACCCTATTGACTCATTTTCTATATGAATATACATCAGTTATATCAGAAATGATAAAGTGATAGAAAACCTGATGCGGCTTCTTTCTCAGTGAGATTCTGACACTGGGAGCAGGTTACTAGTTTCTCAGTCAGAAGCTGGTTGCAAATCTGAGGCCAGCAGGCGTCAGTCAGTTATGGTAGATCTGAAATTTGGTTTGATGACGTCAATATGAGAAACTACAGACTGATAGGAGGAACCAAAGAGCACTGTAAAGGTAAAGGTAAATCTTCTGTATTTGGGATATAATTAATTTAATTTCACATAATTATTGTGGTAGAAGCCATTTGTTTGTTAAACCTTAATCAAATATATTTGTCCTATTTAATGTTTGTTATGTTTACTGCAAACGAACGAGGTAATTAGTCCAAGTTTGTCGTTGATTGAACATTCAGAAACTACAGCGGCTGTGATGAACCACAGCAAAGGTAAACAAAGGTCAAATAACCTGAACAGGTGATCAACTCAAAACCACTCACACCTTTTTACTCTCCGTCTCTCTATCGTTTTAAGCACACTCGTTGCCGTGGCAACCGCCTGCGCCCTGAAAGCCGAGCAGAGATTACATTAAAAACATAACATTCAGTCTGTTAGGGTATCAGGTTTCCAGGCTTGATATTTATTTCTCGATTATTAATAAGCCTCTCATGAAGCAGTGGTTGATTAGCTAATTTAAACTCCTGCTCTGCTAGTNTATTTGTTAATGGAACCAAAACGCACTGAATTGTGCAACACCTTGCTGAAACAATAATTACTGATTATTAATTTTAATATGTTTTGTTGATTTTTTGTATTATTATTATCTTTTAATGAAGCTACAAATGTTTTGGATCTTGGTGAATATTTTGATAAGCCTGTCAGAAGAGGAAGTGATGGTCTCAGCAGGAGGCTGTTTGTCACCTGCTGCCAAGATCGACTCAAAACCTTCCTGCGATCGATCCGACGTATTGAGCACCCCTGCAAAGAGGAAATCTTCACACTGTTGGTGAAACCGCAGCTCCCTACAAACAAGATTGCATTTCCCCTTATTGAATCTTTTAGATGCTTGGCTATAGCTTCTGCGAGGACTCACAATCTTCTTTGCAAAGGTCATGGGCAAGACAGAGTCCATTTATTTTCACGAAGTCAGTTTCCTTAGCAGCTTTCCATATGTAATCATAATATCTCCTTGCATCAAGCACATGATGGTAGTATGGGGGTGGGAGCTACTGGCAATGACTAATATCAATGAAAATCTGAAGCCCTCGTCTTTTGGAAGAAACTCCTGGCACACGTAACAACTCTCCATCAGGTCCTTCTCAGCCTCAGTGACTCCATACAGTCTGAGGTTCCAGTCTGAGCTCCATCTCAGTAGTGAAAATTAAGCAAGACGTTGTATCCTTTTCCTTGAGCACCACACATTTTTCAACAGAGTTAATTTTCTTTTTGATATCTTTAATTTCTTCTAGCATATTTCCCAGCTTTGTTTCTAAAGCACACTTCTTGTGCTGATCATGTCAGTAAGATAGTAGTAACATTATTGGGATTAGGTTGCTAGTTGTTTGGAAACCTTTGGAAAAGGTTTCTTGGCAACAACAGGCTTATTTGAGGTTACTTGGAATGGCAGAAAATCCTCTTCATCATCGGTCTTGCATTTAAGAGCGCAAATAAGAGTACTAACGTTTCTCTTTTCTGCTCTTGTGCAGTTAGTTTTGCACAAGAGAGTATTTTGGCCCTTGGATCATTTCACCATCATCAGAAGACATATTGCCTGTTGGGTGGAGTAGTGTTCTATCGCCCTTCTAGGGAATGTGATGGGTTGATCTGCTGTTTGTTGGTCATGACAGCGTTTACACTACCTCTCCTAATTCATTTTCTGACCATTTTTTTGACACGCACACTAGAGCTTAGCCGTTGGAATTAGCCTCCAAGGTTGTTATTTCATTTTAATTGGTGATGGTAGTGTTTCGCCCCCAACCTCGGTTGGTTTTGGATTGAGCTAACAGTTAGCATCTAAGTTTATGATTTTTTCTAACTGGTGATGGGTGTGTTTTGCCCCTTTCAGTTTCAGTTGTTTTTTCATTCTGTCAGGACATAGCTTATAGTAGTAGCCCCTTTTTTTCTTTGGCTTTGTTGCTGTGGATGGTAATGGCAGCATTTGCGCGCCAACTCCCAGCCTTTGCCTGTTCTTTGGACATAAATGCCAACCTCACACTTTTCAGTTTTTTATCTGAAAAATATGCTTTTAATCATGTATAGTTTTCCTTCTACTTAACATCTTTCACATTAAATTCCAATGAAATATTCATGTTTGTGGTTGTAATGTGACAAAATATGGAAAAGTTGACGGGGTGTAAATGGGGCGATGGTTTGATTCCCGGTCTGCCCACCCTCGTCGTTTGTGTCCTTGGGCAAGACAATTCACCCAGCTTGCCTGCTGATGTTGGTCAGAAGGGCCAGTGTTGCAAAATTGCAGCCTTGCTTCCGTTAGCCTCTAAGTTTGTTATTTCGTTTTAATTGGTGATGGTAGTATAGCTACAATCTTACGATGTACAGCTAATCTACATGTTAATTAGCTGTTTCAATTTGAGATATAAAGGGAACTATGAATAAAATTGACTATTACATCATTAGTCCTTCAGCAAGCCACTGTAATGTTAAATGTTGTAGAAGTCAATACTATTCAACAGAGACCCATATAAAATATCTTCAACAACATGACAAAGGCAATTGAAAATGTTGGAAAAGACAGATAATTATACATAATTACGTGCATGATGTACAAAAGCATTTGCAACTTGTTGAAAGAAATAAAACTGCTTTTCTGATGTGCACCACTGACAAAATGATTTCAAGATTGGCAAGACATTTTGAGAATCTCAATTCTGTTCTGAGAAAAGCACCCAGTCCACCCAGAAAAGTTTAAGGGGAAACTGTAATTCATCAGTATAATAATATGATCAGAAAAATGGCAGAAGCCATCACAACTCACAAGATGGGCATGAGGAGGAATCTAGTTTACACAATTATTTGTTCAAAATACTTCTTGCCGTTTTGACAGCACTGAACTGACCTTGTTCTCCAGCTGCTCTGCCAGGGAGGTTGGCTGGTCCTTACGGCTGCGTTTGGTCTTTCGTCTTGCTGTAGCTTTGACCTGAGGCTCTGGTTCAGACTCTGACCAGTCAGGGGACGCCAATACATCCTCAGCCTCCACTTCCAGTTGTCTTGTTATCCGAATCCTGATGAACCAATGCACAGAATCAGCAGAGCTGCACCCATGGAGACGGTTTCAGATGGTATCAGCAGACCTGGATCTGACCTGCGGTGGCCCATAACAATCATCCTCAGCTTGTCTCCTAAATCCTGCATCTCATGGATCTGAACAAAGGTCCCAGTGGAATAGATGGAGTCCAGGGATTCGACCACATCCGACTCATTACTGGAAGACACAACAGCAGTCATTGAACCTGCTTGTTTCACTGATAGGTTCAAGCAGTTAGCAAATATCAAAGGACAAATCATGTCCTTTGTGAACTCAAATCAATAGAAAAATAATAGAAGCATTTCTGACTTACTTATCATCCTTCTTCATAAAAACTCCAGCATAAGGCTGAGCGAGGCGCACCTTCCTCCTCAGCAGCTCCATCAGGGTCTTGTTCTTCACCTAGCAGCACATGCAGGAAGAACCTGAAGCGTCATTTCAGGAGACTGGTGCCTGGATGGAACTTTGAAGCCGACATCTTTTCATCACGTTTTGCCGATAACCCTGGCCTTTCCCCTCCAGCATAAGCTCTGTTTAGCGTGGAGTGGATCCACCCACCTCCAACTCCACCCAATTATTGTCTGCTTTTGATGAGTCCTTCTTAAAATTAAATAACTGGTTTCTACTAGCGCCTCATAAATGAAATCTACTACTGTATGCAGCAGAGATGCGCAGAGCAACTGCTTTAGCTCATCATGCAGGGCCGGTCCAAGTGGTGTGGTCTCGAGCAGAATTTGATTTAGGGGCCCCTCTTCTTGCTAAAATCATCAGTACCACTAACATCATTTCACCATGGACTTATCTTAGTAAAATCTGGGAAAGGGGCTCTTGTTTAATTAGACAGGCTTAAAAGCAATCAGTGATAATTGTAAATTGCTGAGGTAACAAATATATATTCACACATATTTGTGAACAAACAGAGCTCAAAAATTAAACTTCCAGCATCAAACTGTAGCTGTGGTAACAAAACAATGTAACTATGAAGATTGTTCTTTGCACTTTAATAAAGTAAACTTACCAGTTCCTTAAAGTCTTTAATTTAAATGTTAGACAATTTAAAATCTTTTAATTTATCCTTGCTGAAACTAATAAATGAAATTTAACAGCATTGTCATTCTGAATAAACAAATGTTAAAATTCTAGCTCTGTAGTCTGTGTTAAAATGTTAGCATTTTTGTGGCCCCTAGAGATCAAAGCAAAGCATAAATTTGCTGAGCACAAAGCAAATTTGTGATCAGTAAATTTGCTTCAGGGTTTTGGAATCTAAAAACACTCAAGGGCATTCCACCAACAGGGCATTAACTTATTCGAGGTTGAACAGATGTACAAAAAATATTTATTTTAACAGTATTTTGTGTGTGTTGATTTTAAGACTACAACTGACATTGTCAACAATGTCTTCTACTAATATACTTATCCATGTAATATTTTTATATTTCCTGTCAACGTAACATTTCTTTTAAAACCCGACCATTGGGCTTAGCAAGTTTTCTTGGGGGAATCCTTGTACTGATTATTGAAACCAATTGATCTGCTTAAATACATTTCTACCACTTTAATACAGTTATTTTCATGTAAATTATGAACTTGCATAAAAGGAGAAACGTCCCCAAACTGCCTGAATTGGAGGTTCTAAAATAACGGCAACATCAGTTTCATATCAAACACTTAAAGCTCTTGAATTACGATGTACTGCATTTTGCAGTCAGATGAAACAATCTGATGAAAGGTTCGGTGATGTGTTCTGTTGTTGACCAGCAGGACAGTGAACCACAGAGAATTTATCCAGGTTTTTAATGAACTTCCCTCATTTGCTACCCTGAGTGATCATCAGAAGAGACAGAAAGTGGCCATGTTTATTGTAGTGACTATAAACTTCTGAATGGTTGATTGAATTATAGTGTAATGAGGGGGGAAAAAATCAGGCAGGATTTAACAGCAAGGTGTCGCTCCCACTCCACCCAACGAAGCCAGCTTCCAATTCCGGAAATGGCTAACGGGTGATTCCACCTAATTTTTCACTACATTCCGCATCTATAATCAACTCTAGTTTAAAAACTACAACACCTAGACTCTTCATACCTTGACTGGATTATTCTGCTCTAATAGCAGAATATTTAGAACCATGTTTGGGATTTGTGAAACCTTTTTCTGATTTGTGAAATGTCAATAAAGGGCAATTTTCACCCTTTTTTTCCCGGTCTCGGACACACGAGATCTGCTTTAATTCCAAAACTACACCTCCTAGACTCTTCAAACCTGGACTGGATTATTCTCAACTAATACACTATTTAAAACCATGTTTGGGATTTGTGAAACCATTTTCTGATTTGTGAAACTTCAATAAAATGCCATTTTTACCCCTTTTTTCTTCTAGCTCATATTAGAACTGCTCTCATTCCAAAACCACAGCACCTAGACTCTTCATACCTGGACTATATTATTCTGCCCTAATAGCAGAATATTTTAATCCATCTTTGGGATTTGTGAAACCTTTACATGATTTGTGAAACTTCACTAAAGTCACTTGTTCCATGCAGTTTTTTTTTTTTAAAATTCAAATTCAATACCAATTCAAAACCACAATATTACTCCCAGTGGGACATTCAATGTTGGTGTAATGCAATAATTCTTCAGAGTTATTGTAGATGGTAATGGCTGTTGGAAGGAAAGATCTTCTGCAGCGGTCTGTTAAGTGAAGTTTCACAAATCAGAAAAGGGTTTCACGAATCCCAAACATGGTTATAAATATTCTGATATTATTTGAGAATAATGCAATTCAGAATTGAGGTGTTGTGGTTTTTAAACTAGAATTGATTAAAGATGCGGAAGGTAGTGAGTGAATCGCCCTTTAGCCGTTTCCCGAATCGGAAGCTGGAATCGGAAACCAACTTTCAGCTTCGTCTCCACCCCCTCGGTGACCTTGGAGCCACTGAAAACACGTAACGTTACATCATCCTCACCTCGATTATCTTTATGAAACGGGGAAACACCGGATTCCTGCTCACAGCGATCAGCGGGACGTTGGGAAACACCTCCGGGACCATCATGGGGGTGAGAGCCGTCATCTGCGGTCCGCTGTAGGGAGCTTCTCCATCCCCGCCAGAGTCATCTCCTCCAGAAGCCGCGTTCTCCCCGCCGTCCTCCCCAGAGAAACCTGCCCCACTGGCCCGGTTACCCAACAACCGAGCTGGTACGCTTAGTCCACAACAGGACGTGGAGGTAGCGGTGTGAGCTAGGGGTACCCCCGCGACCCGAACCCAGCGGTGGTGTCGGGTAAGCCTGCAGCCCGCGGTCACCGGCGTGCTGCCAACGGATGAAAGGGTGTTGAAGCGCGGGGACGGCTGGACCCGGAGCTGACCGGTGGTCTCGGTTAGATATGGAATTGCTTCGCGCCTGAACAGCGGTCCAGGCTTATAAGGAGTTCTGTGGATCCGCTGAACAGCACCAGCCATCTTCAAACAGGCGCCCATGTTTCTGGAGAGTTCTAAAACAGCACGTGACAAATTGACCTCCAACTTCCCTCAATGGTTTAACGCATAAGATCTACTGCCGGTTAAATGTGCCAGACTAAATGTACATTACTGCCACCTGCTGAGCTGGAGTACGGAACGAAAGATAGGATAATCGATAAGAAAACTACCAGTATTATAAATTGGTCCATCTGATTGTATAGAATGCTCAGTCAGAGTATTCTTATAGATAGCAAGAGTTCGATTTAAACCTGCCACAATGAAATAGTTTATGTGAACAACAACAGAGAATAAAATAAATGTTATTCCATTTGTTAATCTGTGAAAGTCATGACCTACATATATCAATTTTTACTGGCAACCTGTCCAGGATAACCTCGTCTCTCACCTGTTGACTGCTGGATATAGGTAAGATGATGGATTGATCAAATCAATAATTATTGATTAGTTTTTGTTTCAAATACCTGAAATACTGTCAAACTGGTGGCATGACCTTTCCTGTTTTATTCAGTTTCCTCCAGCTGTTCTCATTTTCTCATTTCTCTCCACGCTGCTGTTTTGTTTTTTGTTTGTTTGTTTTGGGGAGTTATGAGGCACAATGGAGAATCTTGAAACTTCGGCACAAGTTACTCAACAGGTTGCTAGGTAACCTGTTAATGCTACCCACCTTACCTGGCTAGCTGTGAGAGGAGTTAAGCTTTTCCTCCACCTACATTCCCCAGAATACTGTGCGGTTCTGGCTCAGAGTTCAGTGAAATTATTGAACGTTCTATCAGGCAAATTTTGTATTTATATTGATAACATGTCTATGTCAACATCTATTTTCATTAATTTATTGCCCCTAGACCAGAGGGGTTTTTAATTAAGTGAAAAAAAATTGTAATTCTTTATTGAAATCTATTTTCTGTTTTTATTCACTTCACAATTAGATTTCAAATATATGTTTAGATTATATATTTATTAGTCTTCATCTTCATCGTCTTCTGACGCCTCTGCCTCCTCCAGGGCAGCTTGCTGCTCTTCTAAATCTTCTTTCAAAGCTTGCTCTTCCTCTGGGGTTGGGTCCAGGCCCTCTGTGATTTCTGGTCCATTTTGATATTCCATTAGTGGTGGGGGGGGGATGGGTGGGCTGTACACCTCCCCTACATACTTCAGACCCCATCCAATATAAATGTTCTCAAACTTCCTAAGATTGGTGAAAAAGACATGTCTGTTAGATATAGTATTACCAGATAGACAGAAAACACTAAAACAAACAGCTTCATCTCTTTCTGCATTTACTTTCCACATGCATAAGCAAATGCTCCTGGCCAGAGGTTAGAACGCAGCACAGCTATAGCATGCTGAAAAGTCAGTATGGTGGACACCTTGGAGCTCCATGGAGAAGTATTAAACATTTCTGAAGACACACAAGAAAAAAAAAGATAAGATTCATCTGGATCAACAAGACTGCAGGATTTAAATTTTTTTTTAAATATGCTGAACACTTCTTATAACTTGTGTCATAAAAGTGATATGATGTACTTGTTTAAGTGAAAAACAGAGTCTCACAAAAATAGCACTGATGGAGTAAGCTAAAAGACCAAAACTGTATCTGCAGCATCATGAAAACCTTTGTCTTCTGACATAACGCAACTCACAGTTATGATAATAAGAAAGTGAAAGTACTGAGCCTGCTGGGTGCTTTCTATGTCAAACATGTCACTAAAAGATGTTTGACACCCAAATGCACCCACAGTGCTCACACATTTATATACTGGTATCCAGATTTGTAAGCAATTTTCGAGTTAAATGCTTTTACCAGGGGAATGATTTTTTTTCTAAAATAAAGCTGAATGCAGAATGAAAAATAAGTATTTGGTACAACTTTTCAAGTTTTTTCCACTCAAAATCATCATAGCTTCATCTCAACTGTCAGATACAAATTTTACTAAAAAAATCCAGAGAATCATATTGCGTAGGTGTTCACACACACACACAAACACATAAATAAATAAATATATATATAGATATCTATCTATCTATCTATCTATCTATCTATCTATCTATAGATATATATATATATATATATATATCAGTAAAAGTAGAAGGTAATTCTAAATAAAAACATAAAATAATTGTTTTCAGTATGTTAGGGTCTTTTGGTTTTGTTTACATAATAGTATTCTATATAACTGATATTGCTCAGAAGAAAAGACATTTAACTCAGAAAATGTATTGAAAAGCGATAGTATAAAGGCAAAAACTAACAGAAGGGAGATTCTTACATTTTTTACCTGTGAAATATATCTGAGATTAAGATTAATTAAGAACATGTAAAACCAGTCATAAACAACACCAGTATGGATTTTAGTCTCTGAGGGTGGAGTTTCTACTTGTTTCAGTCTTCATTTTCATTTTCTAGTAAACTTGTACTGAGATCATCCTCTGGGAACCAGTGCTAATTTGCACAAAAATGTGGACTGTTGCAATGCACCCGGATATAATTTGCAGCATTTGAGAACAAGTAGAAACTCCAACCTCAAAGGATTGTGTGTTTCACAGCTTTGCATTACAGCTGTGAATACCTCCACAGAACAATTCAACATTAAAATAATGTTATTGTCAACTTTGTGGGTTTTTCTGGTTATGTGCAGGAATAGATGGCGACACCGCTGGAAGAAAAGCTCGACAACCTTGTTGGAGTCTGGGGATCTGTGTCCTTCCGGGTTTACTTGGCCTCTGTTCCTTTCTAATGATTGGACTCTACCTGTGCTCAGGTGCGTATCCACTTACATCCTTCGCCTGCCGACACGTCTTCTACTTCTGTAGCACTGCTTTTATTTTAAAACTGTTGCTCAACATAATCAGAATAATACATCATAATTATCAAATTTATGGCCATTTTTGAGTTCATTGTTCAAAGAGATTTTAATTTTTTTTTTTAAGCTCAGATTAAAGTTTGAAAAAAACCTTTTCTAATAAAAGAGAATTTTAAACTGTTTAGTTTATAATTGGTTTGTACCTGCATACTTCATTCGACTTGCAAGTAAGCGCGCATACTGTATTCTCCTACTGCCCTCTGCTGCTCACCTATTGGAATTGCAGATGTCCAATATGTAAAGTCATTTTGACTAATTTAAAACAAAACTAATGCTTAAAGAAAAAATATATAAATTTTTTGATCTTTTATGTCTGGTGGTCTTGCATTGTGTTTGCTAATGGAATCTAATCATGTACTTTTGGTAATTTTGCTGACCTTAACATACACAGATATATAAGCAACTTTTTGCCAGTGTCTTTTTAAAATTCTGGATTTTGTGAAATCTAACAGTGGAAACATATGCTTCAGCACCCTGCTCTGTCATTATGAAGTTCTGTAAATTTGCTAAAGAAAAATACACCACTAGAGAGTATTTTTAAGCAAAAGCTCCAAGTTCCTACACTTAACTGAAACACAATAAATATCCTATAAATATAGGAACTGACATAAAAAATGTTAATAAATATATGGACATTTTTGGTATTAACAGAAACATTTATTCAACACTCTGTGTAATGCACATTTCATAGTGCTAAAGCTGAGCTTTGAGACGCACTGTGTTTTAAAGCCGGTTTTACTGGCTTTAAATGACGCAAATGTAAAAATAAACAATAAATAAGTGAGAGGCAAATGCTGTTCTGCAATCAGGTCTTTGCTTTGTGAAAAGGAGGAGCAGTTCCTAAATGTCAAACTTGATGTCAGTGCCAAACATAATGCTGTGAAAGTTAAAGGAATCATCATAGTTAAAGGATTTGTACTCTCCATTTTAATATTTATGACATATTTATTACAGACATTTAGTTCACAGAAGACAGACAGATGATTATAGTAAAAAATCAGTTCAGACAAAAGGATTTCCAATTAGACTGGGGAGTAAACATAAAAAACCCACACCACATTATGAAGTTTAAAGGTACAAAATAGTAATGAAACAATCTTTGCAAATTGACACGTTTATTGCTCATTTAATGATTTAGTCATTATAGAGCATTCATTTCTTTTTTTGTCAAGTCAGTGCAAGTATGTGCAATAAGTAATAAAAATAAAACTAGGCTACAATCAAAATAGAAAAAAATAACAAAGTTTTTATGTGCCAGTGTAAATCAACTTAGAGAACTACAGACTTTTCTACATCTTGCTTGCTTTCTCTTTTCATCAGTTCATCCAATTTGTATTTTTAGTAGATCTGTTTATTAATTTCTGAATAATAAAAGTATGAGACAAGCAAATTTGAGAAAAGGATAGTGAAGATAACGCAGGCTGGGAGGAAGTGTCCGTAATGCAGAGCCTAGTGTTCCTGATCGGTAAATGGAAGTTTGTGTGACCACTTAGCTAAAGCGACTGTAGCAAACAATAACTGAAGAAACTACCATAATCATTTCCACATGCCCCTGATTGAAACAGATTTCACACTTTTTGCAAAGCATCTCTATCTCCCCAAGGTGTTTGCACAATTTTTGCTATTTATAATATTCCTGAATCTTCCAAGCATCCAAAAAGTTAGACCTGCTTTATCAGGAGTCCATACGGACGAAGGGAATCCTCAATAATGGCTTTCTCTTGCACGTTGGTGCTGCCTTCCGGGATGTACACCAACCAGACGCCCTCTCTCTGGCAGCTCTTCCTTTTTTGAGGGTTGATACGGTTCTGAAGAACTACTTTGTACGTCTTCCCATCCACACTGTACTTGAATGTCTTGCAGTGCTTCTCTGCCATCTTGATGTCTGGGGTTGAGTACACCCCTCTGCCTCTGGTGTCGGGGTTTCGCAAAGAGGCGGCTCCGGCATCCAGAAAGTTTGGCTCGTTGTCTGGTGGGCCATCATGGGTGATGATGATGCCAAGGGAGCCGTCCATGTTGTGGCCATGGTAGGAGACTGGCCAGGCATCGTTCCCTTTCTCCAGCCAACTCTCCCCACCTTCATACTTCTGTTGGACGCGCAGAGCGGTCCGTTTCCATCCACAGGGGCGAATGTACTTCTCATTTCCACGCATAAATACCTTATCACCATCCTGTAAATCAAGATACATTTATCAGTTCAAAATGTGTCTTCTTTAATTTTGTTTAAAGAATAGGTTGGAATGCTCAAGAAAGTATTTTCTGATTTTGAATCTGTTGTCATTTTTTACAGCTGTTTCTATGCTTATTGCCACCCTTAGTAAGGATGTGAAAATGTCCTAAAATACACCTTTCTGCATTTTCATACAATTTTGTGTTGATCTCTCACATGAAATTCCATCAATATGCACAGATGTCAGTGGTTTTAACATAAAAATGTGGACACATTTGCAAACAACTGAAGAGACATGCAGAAGTAGCTAGCTAATGTTAAAATTTTGTGACTTCAACACATCTCTGCAGCACTCTACATATAGTATAGTAGAGTACTATAAGGACTCTACTTTGAAGAGTCCTTAAGAGAGGTGGGCTACTTTACAACATATTTATGCCCCAGAGAAACAGGAAGTCATTGAATATTGAAAATTAAAAGTCTTTGAATTAAGGATTTAAATGATAGATTTATTTATTCTAGACACATTAACTACAATCTTTGCTTATTCCAGGACATGTGTGGACCCAGTAAGATGAATTTGCTTAAAATATTACTCAATCACATTTTATCTGTACACATGTTCTCATTTCCTCCCTTAGTTAAAAGCCAGTCTACTCCAGAAACAGAGTTAGCTCAGTAGTTTTGTAAAATGTGTATTTGTTCTTCCTGTTTTTATGACACTGTTAGGTTGCAGTTTCAGGTCGACACAAACATGTTTTTAGACCTGCCCTATTGCCTGAGGCCTTTGTCACATGACGCGTTTACAAAGCAAAAACAAACAAAAAAAAAGGTTTCTCCATACCTTTATGTTGGTGAAATCGTAGTCATACTGCGGATGGAAGAAGTCTTGGATATTGATTTTAACAGTTGGTTGAAGGCTTGCCACAGGTCCTTGGGTCAGTGCTGGTGGGGCGCTGTACATGTCCTGATTTTCCAAGTCCTGCAAGGATAAAGTTCCCAAGCTTGTGTACTCCAGTTCTTTAAATCCCTCCTGCTTGTAAAACTCTCTAAGGGCTACAATGTTGACAAAATCCTGCGAAGTGAGCTGTGAGGATCCAGTTGTTGCCTCGACGGTACACCCAGAGAGAGCTGACAGGGCCTCCAGGCAAAGCTTTATGTCTGGCATTTTCTCCGATGTTGTAAAATATTTCAGGAAGGAAAACAGCCTTCTTGTCCTTCAGACTTAGGTGGAACAATTGCCTTTTCTTTCTACTTTAAATAGAGTTACTCGTCTATTAAGAAGACATAAGAAATCAAGCCTAGCTTTCCTCTCGGTGCTGCAGCTTAACACTCATCCTTAGTTTCACTTATGCCTTTAACAATTGCTCTTTCACTTTCGCTTAGACAATTTCCTGTAAACCAGAGCATGCTCAGGAATAATGTTTTGAGGATTTGGTCTAACATAGGATTACACTGTTTACCTCAGCCTAACACCAACTATAAGCTTGTTGCAGTCTGCTTTATAACGGTGTTTATAATTATCTGGTGCACTGCATGTCTGGTATCAGGTTACATTTCAGTCAGTTAACAACCAGTGTTCTGCATTTACTGTTTAGAAGAGACACTTGGTGACTTTAAAGTTTCTTCACTTTTATGTGAAGTTACTTTCGCTCCTTTTCACTTCTGACTCTGCAAATTGAAATACATGTAACCTGTAAATACTGACATCTTTTAAAATATGCAAGTTTGAATATTGTAACTGATTCAAAATAAATCAGAGCTTCAGATCAATCTCTTTTCATTCCACACCTTTATCTTCAGGTAAACTGGGTCCTTGCTGCTGTAATCCAAGGAGACAGCATTCTTTGAGGATCACAGAGGTCAGTAGAAGTATGCCAAGTTCACATTATGAGTTCACAGCTAAAAGTTGTTTACCTACAACACAAAATAGCAGAAGCTAGTTGCGTACATTTTGTGTTAGAAGTGAGATGACTTTCTTAAAAATTTGTTGATTTATATTGATTGATCTAAATGTTGTTAGGTAGCATCCATTCATTCTAAATTCAGCATTATTATTTTTCAGAAATTAAATAGACATGTTTTTTCCATGCTTACTGCGTCATAGTACCAAGGAATGTGACATTTCTTGTCTGATGTCTGTCTCTGCAGGAAGAGTCTTTACATTACTCCAGTCTGAGGCACCCATATAAGCCCCGCCCGTCGGTCAAGACCAGACCTAGATTAGCAGAAGACCTGGTCACTTATTCTACAGTGACCACTCGCAAAAATTTAAATGGATAACAAGCAGAAAATAGATCATTTTATTTCTGCTCAGCGACTCTTAATGTGACATTTCTTGATTCTTAGGAAACTTTATTCTAGTTTAAAAGTAAAATCATTTTCCATAGTTTTTTCTGATAAATTTTCAAAAATGTTTTATTTTTTTTTCAGTAAATCTAGAGTTTACACATATTTCTAGATAACTGCTTTAGTCCTTCAGTAGTGCTAAATAAAATATTAATATTTCAAATCTCCTGCCATACCCACAACGCAGGACACAATACGGGACTACAGTGCAATTCAACATAAAAAAATACAGAAATGTATTTTAAACACCTCTTAGCCTCATGTGCAATTAAATTTCAATTAATATCAAAGCAAAAGTAACAATTCTGAAAATAAATTTCATGTTTGCAATTTTAGTTTAGGATTAACCTAACAATAAATCGTTCGGTTCACATTTTTAAATCATGATTTGAAATTCAAAATCTGAATCTCTGTTATATCTGATGAAGAAAGAAAGTATTGTTAGTTTTGTTGTTGTTGTTGCTATGTGAATACAGCCCTATATATATTAAATATAACTGAGTCAGTTAATATGATTTTGATCTGGACTCCTAACAGAATAAAGGTACAGAATAGCAACAAATTCAATTGCTGATATAAAATGTAATTAATTATTATGATTAAATATAGGGTATCTTAAGAGTTTTGAACTGGTGCTATAACACAGCAAGAAAAAACAACAAATCTCCAACATACCCTAGTAACATAATCTCATTATTCTCAAGATGAATATGAGGTATAATGTAAGCTTTATCATTCCTCTTTGTTTTACTGTTAAAATTTTGTGTAACTGTGGTAAAATTGTTTTTTTTGTTTTTTTTCTTGCTTTCTGCTTTACATCTATATAACCAGTAAGCTACTGACATGAAGAATGTAAATATGAGCAATAATGCTGGCAGAAGCTAAAAAGTGAGGATGGAGAGGGCCAGATGTGAAGAAATTTTCTTGTATAAAAAAGTTATCAGCTCAGCTCAGCATACCATTTTCTTTGTATTATTTTGTCTTCTTTTCTTTCTTTTTTTTTTTTTTTTTTACAGTGTACATTTGTATTCCACTGTCAATTATGGGTCAATTCTTTTCAGTAACTCAAATGTAAATTTGTTTATGATATTAAACTAACTTTCATAACGTGTTTTAAGTAAAGTAAGAAGTAAAAAGCTGATTTTGTGCAAAACTGTTGATTTGCAGAATCTTGTAGACATTCCTTTTTGTTACAAATATAAAAGAAATGGTGTTTTCAGTATCTTCTTTACAGTTAGCAAAAAACAAATAAACATAACCTAACATAATATTTAACTGAACAGTTTCAATTACTTTTTATAAAGTCTCAAGGAGATAAAAAAAAAGAAAATAACTTAATATTTCTGTGCTTCATGTTGTAACAACTTTAATCAAATGCTAAAAGTTAGAAGTAGTTGACACACAAAAGTTAAAACACTTCTCAATGTTGTTTGACAAAGAATGACAGAAATAAACTGGATCAGGAGAAAGTGTGTTTGGCTGCAGGTCTGGTGATGACCGAGGAATAAACAACATTACTGGTGCTCTGATCTGGTGGAGAGCAGCTGGGTCTCTGGCTCCAGCTCTGTCGACCCAGAGAGGCATAGTGGATGCTGTCATCCTGCAGGGACGGACGCTTAAACACCTCATACTCTGCAGCCAAATAAAATTAATCATTTAAATGCATTTAAATGACAAAATTACTTTCCTTTAGCAGTGAGTTATTTATTTACCAGTCTGGGCGTTATATGTCATCCACAGCTGCAGCTCTGTCTCTTCTCGTCTTTTTGCTAGAACAGAGAAACATGTCTGAATTCAGGATATGTAAGGTAATGAAGAGAATGGACAATGCATAAAATGTTTGTCACCTATAGTACCTCAATTCATAATATAAATAGTGAATTCGTAATATAGTGAATTAGGAATTAGCTGATTAAAATCTTGATCCAGATGGCTGTTGATATCTCTCTCTGTGTCTTTAAGAAAAAGTTCACTTAACGCTTCTGCTCAAGATTTGGATTGCTAAATGTTAAATTAAACATTGAGCCGAATAGAGGGTAGAGCCAGTGACTCAGTTCCTAAATACCTGATTAGTGGCTTTAATGGCCCTATTACTGTCAAACCTCTGGTTATAATTACTTGCAATTATCTTATTACATTACTATTCATCCTCAAAGCTAAAACTGAATTAAAGTAAAGTGAAGATTATTCAGATAAATAACCAAATAACAACACATAAATAAATACCTGCATATCTGTGTCTCCTCCTCTTTCTGCACTTCATGCTGGTGAGAAAAATACAGACTAGAGTGATCAGGACGATCATTAACCCCAAACCAATGACAGCGACCAGCAGCAGAGCTACAAACAAGCACAAACAATGAACATTAAAACCACTGATTAATACTGAGATGATTTCGTTTTGCTCTTAACTGTGTGTGGCTGACCATTCTCTGGTCTCTTCTTTGCTGGACTCTGTGTTTCAAACACAACTAAAAACAAAAACAATATGTAAAAATCTGTGCATGGCAGAATTGTTTTTGTGTCTTTTAAAAAAAATAAACAGACTAAATGTATGATTTTGAAAGGAGAACCTACCTGACACAGTTGAGACTGTTGTTATTGTGGTAGATGATGGGATGCTGGCTGGCACAACATGCTCTGAAATGTAGTTTTCGAATTTCAAAGTCTACCAGTTGACAAGCATTATGAGTAAGCAATTAAATACATTTTGTTGTCAATATTGAGAACAAAAATGTAATTTGAAAAATCTTAATTTACACATTTTTTATGTCTTTGCTGTTCAAATCCCTCTGTTTGTTGGAGTGCTTAAACACTAACCTCAATTTATTTTTGCCTTTTTTAAAGCAAATATGACATTGAGAATTACAAATTCACATTTCCGTGGAATGCATTGAAATGTTGTATTTAAAAAATATAAAATATTTATATTTTCTAAACAAGTACTTAAAAAGGAACAAGAAATTGCAAATCATAGCAAAGATAAAGTAAAGAATCATAACAGAAAAAGAACAGTTAGAATCAGGTTATTTAAAAAGACTATCAAATCTATATTTCAGTTTCATCATCAATAATTCAGTATTTTTTTTTCTTGTCCTTACTGCAAAATTTTGGTCAAAATAACCAGTTGAACATTTGACCGCGCTACCTTTCAGGACAGTGAGTTTTGCCTGCAGAACTCTGTTGCAGATATAGTCTCCAGCGTCCTCTGGCTGCAGGTTTGTGATCTGCAGTGCGTCATTTATGTAGCTCAGGCGACTCCCGTCTACTTCTGCCTTCCCTGTACCATTTCTGAAACGGGTGAAGATGACCTCCTCCTTCTGCCCTTCTCTCTGTCTAAACCACCTGTGTTTAGACTTAGAGGAGCCTCTGCAGGGAAGCAGAAGCGTCCTGCCCGTGGACACAGTGAAGTCATGTCCTGGGGGTCAGAAAAGAAGGATTACTGACTTTTAATTTTTACACTTTAAGGGTTGAAGTGTTCAGTTCAAGAAGACATAGCTTCCCATGTACAATAGTAAGAATGCCCTAGCTGGTATTTAACACTGTTGCTGCATTCTCATCATACCTATGAGCACCTGCAGCTCAGCCACCAGCTGCTGGTTGCATTCATACGCTCCACTGTCTGAATCCTCAAGCTTCAGCACGCAGAGACCTCCATCACTCAACAGAACATAATGCTGACGGTCGTCATTGGTCTGGTAGCTGCTCTGCCGTGTCACCAGGACCCTCCGGTTCTGATGAGTCCAGATCACATTGGAGCCGGCAAACCCCCCGCATGGCAAGCACACATGATGACCCTCCAATACTGAAAACCGGATCACTTCTGATGGAGAGAGACTGGCCAAAAACCTGAAGCTCTTAGCCTGAAGATCTGAGTTAGAAACGATTATTAAATCTATGTTTCATTTTAAAAACAAGTTTGTTGCTCTTATTGCTTTTTAAAATAATTTATTTTATTTTGGCTTTTGCAATTTTCAATACATTTATAGATATATAGTGACTAAAAAAACTCAGTTTTGCTTCAAATTTGAATTAAATGAAAAAAAAAAAAGCATTTAACTCTTTGTGATCAGTTAATTACTTTTGAATTTGACCATTATTTTGAGACAAACAAACTGAGTACTGAAGCTATTGAGATTCCCTCCAAATTACAAGAAAAAAACATTGTTTTATGATACTCGCTCAAATGTCAGTTATAACAGAATTTTAGTCGTTTATCTAGATGACACTAATATTAACTATGACAGTCACCTTACCGGAAGTCAACTTTTAGCCTTGTTTCCTGTCCTGCCTGCACTTCCTGTTTTATCTCATGGAAACAGGCTCACTGTCATACACTCAGACTAAAATAACTGTACTGGAAAATTGTGACAAAACTTTGGGACATATGTTGGTGTTCAAAAAAATGCAATAAATGTGAAACATATTTCAATGATATTTACAAAAAAAAAATAAAAAATACAGAACACTAATTGTAAGATGTTATTTTTTTCTGTACTGTTTCATATAATTCTATTGTCATTCTAATGACATTACAAATGAGGTAGTTATTCAATATGCTTTAGTAATTTCTTACACATTAGAAAATATATGTAATTGCAATTCTTTATGGCAGATTTTATGAATTTAATCAGTTGAAATCACTATAGATAAAATAACACAATAAAGCTGAATATCATTTGTTCATCATGAAGTGTTGCTATCCATTGTAAGCATACATTACTAGCTGTATGATCAATATAAATGGTATTTAGTAGTAAAAAAACCGAGATCTGTCTGTACCTGTGGAGTTTTCAACACCGTCGATCACATCATGGATCAGGAACCAGACATGACAGAAAATCATAAACCTGAGCATCTTCACCACAAGATAACAGACAATATGACTGCAGTGCAGAGGTCCTGTTCTTGGTTTGTCTGGAAAAATGAGCCTATTGTCTGTCTCAGTCTTTTTTTCCACATGTTCCTTCTATCCTCCTTCCTCTTCCTCAAGCTCAGACCTTTTATATCTGCGCATTAGAGGCTAAGAAAATGGGAATCTGAACTCTAATCGTGGCTTCATGCCAATACTTTAAGATTTAAGTAATTCATTCTGTAAGACTTTTTGGGTTTTCTATCTGTGGATATGTAGGTAAAAGATGACCAATCACAAACAAAGCCATTAAATTATGAGGGAGTTTTAGGAGCACAATGGACATTACAGCTGTTAGAAAGATATGAAAGAATAGGCTGTCTGTGTAGATGTATCCAGTTAAAACAAGATACAAATTTCAGTATAAATTATGTAATTTATGAATCTAAACACAAGATCCATAAAAAATATATATAAATGCACTTGACCTAAACATAAGATGCAACAAAGGATAACAAGCATCATAGGCATCAGGACAAAGTGATGTCTGACAGGAAATGAACATAGTTGATTGCATGATGTCGTTAACTTTGCAGCCATCTCTCATACTGAGCAAGCATGTGGCAACAGTGAAAAGGAAAACTTTCTTCAGCAGAGCCTAGCTCTGTCTGAAAGGCCATCTGACTTTCTCTCTCCCACCAGCTGTAAGACTTCATAAACCTCACTATTCTCAAAAAACTCACTCATTAAATGTTTTCTTTCACTTTTTCTCATCTCACAGAACATTGCTGCTATTATTTATAACAGCAGTAATGATTTTTAATTTAATTGTGCCTGTTTTCAGTGTACAAAAATACACATTTTATACACTTTGAAAGAAAATTATCCTAAGTTTCTTTTGATTTGAGTATGCTATTTTTAATGACTGAATAGTATTTTTTTGTTCTCAGTTTCAGTTTTTAGACTCCTTTTTAACCTCAATTTCAATATGCGTGCTTCCATTTTACACTTGAATTACCCTACAGTAGGACAAAATTTTTTATTTCTATTTCCTGAAAATAGCAAGTCAAAAACAACTATACAATACACGTAGCTCAAATTACACCACATAGGGTACAAAAAAATGGAAAAACATTTTACATCCACCTCGGTGTTTGAAAATAGATTTTTAAAATGTATTGGACTTTACTGTTATGGAAACTCAAAAATTGTATCTGTGTCTTACTATTTCAAATAAACTCTCCCTCTGATGAATCAACAGCCACTGTCATTTTACAGTGCATGATTCACCTTCTGGCAAACTGAAATTGATTTTTAGACGGCCCTTTCCACACTGAAAAAGCAACTTGTGGTTAAAGTTTTAGTATAATCACCTCTTCCCTGTTTGGTTATGTAACACCTCCCACCCGGCACATACATAGCATTCCAAAACTGGGCCTAATCTCATAGAAATAAATGTTTTGTAAATGTTTATTTTTTTCTAAAATTAGCAATGAATTCCTTTATGTTTGGAAAACATCCCAGTCTGAGACAGGCCAGCTTTTCTGTTACAACGCTTGAATCCACGTGAGTCTTCTCATAACTATTTTTGTTTGCACTGGAAATTATCGCGTTGTTTGGCTGCGGGTTTTTGTCAATCAAAAATCCGCAATCTTATTGGACAGAATCATCTTTAAAGGGCTGTCCCACAAGCTCCTGTTTAACAATAGGTTCACTAGCTGCCCAATCACAGTCTTTCGACTATTTCATTGGTTCTTATCTGCGTCGATCAGAGCCTTCTTTACTCTCATTGGCTAAACCAACGAGGCGGTAGGCGGTAACCTTCTGGAAAATGCGTTTCCTATTCTGTCATATGCAAAGCGAAACGAAGGATCGTTAACTTGACTGGAGGGCATGAAAAAAAATCCAGTTTTCTACTCGATTAAAAAAAAAAAAGCTGTTGCTTTATATCGCAAATGGTGGCCAAGTCTAGAATTAGCGCGTTAGCTTGAGGATAAAGCTTAGAGTTTCATCTAGTCTATGCTGTAGCTGCTGTTATCACGTCTGGCTGCAGACTCCTGCTGTCCAAACACACACCGCCTTTGTGGCGATGACTGCGGATTTACTGTCTGATCTGGACAGCCGATTCTTCGCTGATAACCTGTTGACGAGCGAAGATTGGGGTAAGGACACTTTTAAATTCGTGTATGAATGAAGATAAATGGGTAAAATTGACATTACAAGCTAACCGGGGGCGCTAACTGCTGTACCGAGGCGAGGCCAACAGGGCGTTACAAGATTTTCATTTCGGTTTTACACGTTTTTAATGTTTATTCCCGAGTCTTACAACTGTGATTTATATTTAAGTTGATTTCATGGTGGTACTGGTCCACGTGGTTTTAGCGTTACTCTGAACTTGCTTCCTCAATCTTCTAACCCGGACGTAGCTGTTTATCATCCTCACACTGGCTGGGAACGTGATTGAACGTTTTATATAACCTCCTCTAACTTTTTCTCTTTAAAATTGTCGCTTTGTTGACTCCTGTTAACACGATTTTCATCTAAACCTATTCTTAATTTGATCAGAGTTCCCACTATTTCCTACAGTCCATCACTGTGTTCTAATGCAAAAATACTTATCAAAACATCTCTAAAGATTCCAGGCGTTTATTTGCTAATAGTCAGAAAAACACATTTCTAATCAAGTTTGCAGCTGTAACATGTGGGATATACTCCTGTAGTGGTTTTGGTAAAACAGTTTGGCAATAAAAAAGCTTAGCATGGGATTACATTTATTTATTTTTTTAAACTAAGCCACAGTTTTACTGCTGCTGGAAGAACAACATACAATTTATTGTTGTGATGCTATTTTTTTTTTTTTAGCAGGTTAGCCCAAATTTTAATCTATTTTGTCTCATCATCTATATGTGATGTGAGAGTTGTAGCTACCAACATTTTTTCTAGTTTGATATAGATAAATCCTTCTGGCCCATTCCCCACCTATTTTTGCAGACTGCTGGTCAGCTGGCTGCATAAAGGCTACTACTCTTTTCCATAGTTTACAAGAAAGACAAATTTAGACAAAACAGATAGTTTGACTAATTAACCAGCTAACATCATTGTGTAGCTTGTAGTGCTTTTTTATACCAGAATGACGAAAAACTAAAATAAAATTTAAAATGGGCATTTCAGCACTCATTTAGATTATGTTTATAATGTTTTCTTTGTCTCTGCATTAGCAGTAAATAAAAATAAATATGTTAATGCTATACATAAATTAAGTGTAAATACTGTGATAATTATGTATCTTACTTAAGTTTATTATTATTATTATTTTTTTTTTTTTTTTAAACTGAGAATCTCATAAGGGCCTACATTAACCCTCCTGAAGTGAAATACTGCACTTCTCCCACCTAGTGTGAATGTAGCAGTCGGGCCCACCAGTCTCAACCAATGCACAGATTGATATCAGTCATCTTTATTTTTAGTTGGTGGTTTTGACAGTTTCTAATGAACAGTCAGTAGATGTGTTTGAGACTTTTTGTTGAGGTGTTGTTTGCTCTTGCAGCTTAAAGTTTAGATTTGATACGTTTTCTCTGCTTAACTCAGTCAGCCCACTTTGCCTCAGATCTTTTAAGTAAATTTGACAGTCAAACTGAGTGGTTTTATGGCTCACTGTGGCCTGAAGGACAAAGCTATTGCTCGTCCCTTCCAGTAAAGTAGTAAACGTGACTAGATTTAGGTTAAGGGTAGGTGAATCATTACTTATGACTGACAGAAAGTAGCTTGACTTGAGATGCATGAACTGCTTCAGAAGACACATTTACAATTTCCTGCAATTTAAAATTCTCGTAACACTGAAAAGTTAAAGTTCACGAACAATCTTTCTACTTTTTAGCGAGATCATCTAGATTATGTTGTATTTCTTTATTCTTTTTTAACTAGCTTAAAAGGTGAGTTCTGTCATGTAATAAGCAGGAAAGACTTAAAACCTTACAGGTACTTTCCTTTTATTAATTACTTGACTTGTTTGTTAAGGTAAATTAACTTCAGTAAGTATAAGCATTTGTTTATGGAGTTTTAAAACTGATTAAAAAAATGTGTCTTTCAATTTTTTGTTCTCTTTAACAGAATCTGATCACAGTAAAAGCTGAAGTGTCCCCTGTTTATTTCAGTTTCAAAGTCCAGTGTGTGGCTCATGAGAGAATGCAAAGCATGATGGGAGAAGTACCATTTTCTACCACTTGTTAGCCTTAACATTAGCTTTATTACAAACAACAGCACTTGTGTGTCAGACTAAATAGGAACATGTCTTCATATCTCCTGATGAGATCTCATAAAAATTTGCAGTTGGCACATTTATGTGTCATGTCTCTGCAGGTTGTAGCTCATTTTGCCACTGAGTTTGATGAAGATATTAAAATCACATATACATTGTTAAACTTTTGCCTGAGATTCAGTTTGGCTGGTGTCATGAAACATTGTAACTTTCTAAAATATTTGTGTCACCTCACAGATTTCTCCTCCTCCTTGCTGACTGGAGGAATCTAGTTCATAAGCGTTTATCTGATTCTTCTCAAATTTCTTTAGCGAAGGCTTTTTAACATTTGAGAGGGAACGTTGTACATCCAATCAGCCGTCACAGTTCGTATAAACAGCTCATTTGTTAATTCAGATTATTCTTTTGTCCATATAAAATTTAAATATCAGCAACAAAATAATAGAAAAAACGTTCTATTAGAAAATTAAAACAATATATAATATGAAGAAACATTGAGAATGTCACATGGTTAGCATCACTCTTGGCTAGTAAATCAGTTGCGAAAAGGTGACTTTCCTTATATGCAGAGAATGGATAGGCAGTGCCATTGAAGACAGATGAATAGTAAAAACTAAAACAACTCGCTGAACTGGATTCTGTCTCTAAATTGTTTCATACAGTTATGAACTGTGAATTAACATTATGTTTCAACTGGCTGTCGGAGATCTATTTATATATGTTTCAGGTTTTGCCAGACAGAAAGTCACAAAGGCTCCTGATTCTTTTAACTTGTTTATGTGAGAAGACTGGATATTTAGTTCAAAACCTTTGAGGTTAACAATAAAATTTTTGTTACTTGTTGTCCTCTAATTGTGTTTTGAGGTTTAACTTGTGAAAGAACATTTGCATGCACTTTGAGCCAAACTGATGCATGACTGAATCTGTTTGTGTCTCAATTTTGTTTTTTTCAAAGTGTCGCCTTCTTGTTGAATTGAATGATTTTTGGTGATGTTTCGGTAGTGTTTCTAAGTACCGTTTTTACATGTTCAGAGATGTAAATAAAATGGCTGATTTGACTCTCCTCTGGTCTTGGACCATCTTGTTTTTCGCTTCATTATCTGCACCTGATTTTTATTCCCTGCTCTTTGCTGATGTTTTGAAAATTTTGTCTCCTCTGCAGATGCCTGCCTGTTCAAGTGTGAGAGCATGGAGGAAGGAGAGGACGGGGACTTCAGTCAAGGGTTGAAATATGAACCATCGGTACGGTCATGAAAATATGTCTTTGCATTGCAACTTTTGTTTCAGTGCAGCTGACACTCGGCATTCATTGCTCAATTTGACCCCTTCTATATGATAATAGTCTCTAAACTTGGATGAATTAACTATTCATGGACAGCAGTGGAGTTTCTAACCTTGAATATTTCAATAAACTCCTAGGGGAAATTGTTATTACTTGTTCGTTTAACATTTTGTTGTTTTTACCATGGTTTCACTAGTTTGCTCAAGATGTGTTCAAATGCATTTGAAGATGTTAGATTTGGCATGAATCCTTGTTCCTGGACAGTGCCGAGCTACATCCTGGTTAAAACTTTAATCTTGCGTTTGTTTTTTTTTTTCCATAAACAGAGTGGCTGAGAAGTCAAACAAAGTGCAGACAGTTTGCAGTTTTCTGAGGAACTGGTTTAGTGATGGTTTTGATAGAATCTCTTTGCAGTTTGTTGACTCAGTCTGCACTGTAAGGTTTACAGCGTCAGGTTATTGAGTTCTATAAACCCGATTTTAATGTAAATGTTGTCAATTCCCAAATTTTAGCTTTATGTATACACAGACTTGGTTATTTAGGTAGAGATTTTCTTTTTAAATGCTTGTAATCATCCAGTGTAGCTGCCGAAAACTATACAGAATACAGTAACAGACTCTTGTGTGAGTGAAACTCTAGGGTTTATATACAGTTAGAATCAGGTTGTCGAAGCAGCAGCTCACACAGATGAATGGTCAGGGCACAGTGCAGACAGATGGTGTGTGTCGCCTGGCTGAGTAACACAAACATACACACACTCAGTCACACACACTGAGACACACTAACCCTGCAGTTGTTTGGACATGTTTGATTCTTGACTTCCTGACTTTTTTCCACTTCACTCTCTCTTTCTCCAACCTCTCCACCAATTCCTCACAGTTTGACAATGACCTCGTGCTCACCCTCGATCCTGATAACCGCACGTCACCATGGCGATACCTTGACGACAACCTTCTCACAGGTACACGCCGTCCGGTTGCCTCTGGCTCTCACCTCGGGGCCCTTGGATCACATCGCTTAGCATTTTGGTTTCACGGATCAGTCGTCTCTGCAACACGAGACTCTTTGTCTTCAGCCTGTGGAAATATTCAGCTATTAGAAGCAGAGTCACTCTGTCTACATCTGCAGGTCTTCTCATCCTATTTTTATGCCTATTTAGTGAGAATTAAGGGATGGTGTGAAAATAAAAACATAATTCTAATACTTAAAACCACTTGTTCTTAATCGAAAACACACTAGCTTAACAGTTTAAGCTTGCTTGTGTTGTTTATGTGATTGCAGGTTCTTTGAAATCCCAAATGAATTCAAATTAAAGAATCAGTGACATTTTTATTCATTATTTATCCATAGAACATGTACATTTCTCACTTTCATGTTTTTTTTTTGGTTTTTTTTTTGCAGAGAGCCAACAGAGCTCAATTTACTGAATCTTAGTGCTGTTTTGCTTTCCTCTATCTGAGAAACTTATGAATACAGACAAAATATTATCTCAGGGATTTAACTTTTCACCTGCTATACATCCAGTATAGCTACTTCTAAACTTACAACTATAATCCAAGAAGACTGCTTGAATAAAATGTTTGATTAATGATGATATTTAACTAAATTAAAGTATATACTTTAATTTAGTATATTTATAACTTATTATAAATATGTTATAATCATATTTAGCCTGTTAAATTGTCTTTTTTATTGCGATTGACGCTCACACCTGCGATAGATTTTTTTTGTTTTTGTTGTGGTGGCGACAGATATTTTACCCACTGTCAGCAATGTTTTCCTAATATGGTGCTATATTATTCTCAAATGAAAATTTGTAATTTAAAGCAAACCAAGAATTAAATATAAGGTGGACTTTATTCCTGTATTAAAAGTCAGCAAAACAGCTAAAACAAAATGGTAAAAGATTGACTCAGGAAGCTCAGTGGAGAACATTGATTTTGCAGAAATCACTCCAATGAGCAGATCTGCCTTTCGTTCCATGAAGTAGCTTTATGTAGCTCTTTGTACCGGAGAGGTGTATGGATAGACTACCTTTTGAACAAAACCAATTATTTTGATTCAGGCAAAGAATCTACTTCAGGTTTTAGTTATGTCGACATGTTTATTAAATATTATTTATTATTTTTGGCAGAACTGAAGAAATTTATTAATATTTGCTAAACATTTGTTCAGTTTTCCTTTAAGAACAACATTTTCATTTAGTAAAATTTTGAAAGGTTTTTGCTCTTCATTTAATATTAAGTTTGGTACAAGTATATAATTGCATTTAAAGGGTTTTATTTATCCATTCATAATGTTGTTTAATATCACAACATCCATCTCTGTTTGTGTGCTTGTTTTATTTCTGTTTAGGAAACACTTCGGTGATAAAAAATGAGATGACATTGACAGAGCCGCTCCCTGTGGAAATGTGTAAGCTGAGTTTTTCCTAATCTACTCTTTGTACATTATGGTTTTACAATGTTTCTACTAGTTATGTTTTTTCTGTTCAGTGTTCCAGGTCAAGGCTGAGCCTCCCTCTCCTGCTTCCTCGCTGGAGTCAGATTGTTCGACCTCGTCATCTGACACACAGGTGGGATTTTTGATATATTTCAAAGTCTTAGTGTAAAGAGGCCATCTTTATTTATTTTTATTTATTTAACTTTTACTTGACCAGGTGAATGATTAAGAACAAAATTTTATTTGCAGCAATGACCTGACTGGGAGGGAAGCACACAAACTTATTGTCCCATCTCCTTTCCAGGTTACAATTAAAGCTGAAAACCCTCCGACTCCTCCGTACATGTATGGAGACGTACTATCTCCTCCGCTGGGGACGATGGAGGTAACTGTGGCAACGACAGCAGTGCCCCCACCCCAGTCCCAGATTCCAATAATGACACAGACTCAGCTGCAGGCCCCATTAACATCTGTCCAAGCGGTCATCAATGGAATACAGACACAAACTGCAGGTATGCAACTTCTTCTGAAGTGTTTACTCAATATTCTTCTACAATGAGACAATAAGAAGCACTAGACAAGCATTACATTAGCACTCCAGACATTTTGTTCGTGCAAATCTGAAAACAGGATATTCCACTTGTGTTTAGTTTGGCAGGTTTTTTTCTCTGCACTTATCTGTGAGCTGTCAGTGCTAGAGCCTGAATAGAGAGCTCGGTTTACCTTCCTCCCTGTGTTCCACTCATTTGTGGAGGTATTCTGTACACAGACCTTGGGGCAGCCCCCACACAATGGTGGGAGTACTGTATAGGTGTGGGAACTCCTCTGAAGAAGGGTCTTTGGTTGGTTGTAACTGAATACAGAGTTTTGGATAAATGGAACTTTTCTAGTCTTCATACTGAAAGGCCTTCGAACATTTAAATAGCACCTCAGTCTGCAGTCTTGGAGACTTCACAATGTTGTTTTCTTGATTAAGCACATACAGTTGTAAATATTGCATGTAAATTAACAAAATGCACTCAAAACTTTGGGCATTTAGGACAGTTTGAAGTTTCTGGCATTTGGGAAACTCCATTATTGGCTTTAATTAAAGCATGAAGGATCTCTAAGTTATTGCACAGTTCCATCTGCCCAGTTATTGTCTTGTTTTATTAAGTGTATGTATATTTATAAGCTATGCTACTTTTTAGGAATTTTATACCCAGTAAAAAAATAAATAAATAAATCTTTGAAAAGATGTTTCCTCATTGGGACAAGGATCATAGCAATTATTTTGAAATGAAAATGAAATCAAGATTGGTGTTAAGAATCAGAGAAAAGTTACCAACCTTGTCTCCTTAGTAAGCTTTGATATTAGAACCCTTTTCAAATGACTGCTTAGTTCCGATCATGGAAATTATTTTTATTTATTCCTGAGGTTAGGCTCTGTCGTAGTGACAAGGCAGTTTTCTATTTGCATATTAACGTACATTTGGTGGTTAATTATTAAAATAGGCAATTATGATCATTTTAAGTACATCTAAACTAAAGATTTTGTGTATTTTAGTTGTTTGCAGATAGTTGTGGTCTCTAACCCCCGAATAAACAGACTGGCTGAGAAGTCACTCTGTGACCAGTACAACCATATTGGCTGATTTATGATACTAAAACATCTCTGTTTGTTAAAATAATATTTGGTAACATGTACAATGTGACGTTGTTTTTAACTGCTTGTTTTTATTTCCAGTTGTAGCACCAACTGTTCTCCATGTTTGAAATCTTTTCTTGTTTCTTTACACTTGATATTGAGGGAGAACTGATTTAAAAAGCTTCTTCTGAACTCAATAACATGCTGGAGAGAGTACTTAGTCATTTTAACCTAGTGTGTTCGAGGAGGAAAGCATTTCAGAACAGTTGTGCATAACACAGAGACACTGTTACAGAATATGTTATATATATCTATCTTTTTGTGACGTGAAATAACCTAAAAGTGCGTGTTTTGTAGCAGTCCTGCCAAGCACATTAAAAGCCAGCACCATCCTGAGCACAAAACCTCCCATCCAGCCCCGACCGGTGTGTGTTGCTGCTACACTCCCCGTCCCCCAAAACCCTGCACCAGCGAAGACCCTCATACTGCAGGGGCTTCCCTCCATGGATCAGAACAGACCTGGTAGGACAGTATTGTCCTGTTAGCCATATTTATACATTTTCTTATTCATTTTGTTAAAGAATAAAAATCTTCAAGTATGTTTCATATAAAATCAAATGCAACTACCAGATAAATTCCCAAGTTTTTGTCCTTTTATTTTAAATTACAGGTAAAGTAATTAGCTTTGTGTCTGATCTCTAACACGGCGCCTTTCTCCCTCCAGTCGTCCTCTCTCCGTCCGTCTGTCTCAGTTCAGCTCCGGCTATTGTCAAAATGGAGCCCGTGTCCCCCAGCATCCCTCAGCACTGTTCTAGCCCAGCTGCCTCCTCAACCAGCAAGCCCATCGTTCCGGCAACCACGCCGTTACCCAGCAACAACTCCAACGACATTGATGTGAGTAGGTGGATGCGGTGACTCACGCTGAAACAAAACCCTGCCAGGTTGAAGGCTGGCTACAATGTTTTGCTCTTTTTCTGTCAGTAAATGTGCTGAAATGAATATCAATACCCACAGTTCATTACTCACAAGTTTATAAACATCTTTTCATTTTTGCTTGTCACACAGAGAAATAAAAATATTCATTTCTTCAGTTATACATGACATGATAAAGATTTACAAACCTCAATTTCTGCTGCTGATTTTTAAGTCATTTAGCTGATTTCTTTCCCATTTTAAATTCTGAATCACTTCTGCCTATTTTCGTTCTCTTCAAATTTTTCCTTGCACAGATGAAGGTGCTAAAGCGGCAACAGAGGATGATAAAAAACAGAGAGTCTGCCTGCCAGTCAAGAAAGAAAAAGAAAGAATACCTGCAGAACCTGGAGGCTCAGCTGAGGGAAGCTCAGCAGGAGAACGAACGACTCCGCAGAGAGAACCAGGCGCTGAGGGAGAGACTGGCTGTGAAGGAGGTGAGTGGTGGTGAGACAGTTATGAAGGGGAACTTCAGTTATGGACAGGCTTGAAGAAAGAACAAGTTACAATAATGGGAAACAAAAACGTGTAATAAAATGACCAAGCATCTGATTTTGAATGAAGGTTTATGTCTTTAAAACTACATATGGAGAGCAGCTTTTTCTTCCACTCTGTTGGTTTTGCACCTGCACACCTGAAGAAGAGGAAGAAGCATGTGGTAAACAGGGAATCTTGAATAACAAGACCTGAAGACTGAGTGACGGGAAAACGCACAAGAATCAGAGAAACCTGCTAATCCTGTTAATAAAAAAACAAAACTAGAAATCATGCAAGCTTTTGTTTCCAGTTTTTAGCAAAATGGACATATTTGCCAAATAGAAAGATGATTTTACACATTTATGAGATTCGGCATGTGTGAAGCAAAATCTCCATTTTTATGCTCTTTGTGTTTCAGAGTGGCGACTCTGCAAGCAACAAGAGAGCAGTGTGTGTCATGGTGGTTCTGCTGTTCATGACCTTCAGCTTTGGCCCCGTCAGGTATCCGCTCATGGCTTTCTTCAAAATATTAGGGTGATATGATTTAGTTTAGCATCTCAGCTTGTTACTGTGTCATTGAATGTCCAATTGTTGATTTTACAATTTAAAAGCACAAACTATATTGTCCTGTATTGAATATATGGAAAAACCACAACAGTTGTATTTGAGGTTTAAATGATTTTGGTGTTCATCGCTGCAGCATCACTGACAGGAAGCTGTCAGCTAATCTGCAGGAAGATCTGGTGTCTTATACGGGTCGCCGGCTGCTGGAGATCGAACAGCAGCAGGATCGCCAGACTGATCCTCAACCTCTCCAGAAAGTTGAGGACAAACCAGAGAAACCGGAGTCCGTCGGTGATGAGCGGTGGAAGGGAGGCGAGGCGGAGAGATACGCTCCAGAGTCTTATCAGTTCCGGTGAGGCAAATCAGTAGCTGTAAACATGTTATCTTGACATGCAGTGAAAAGACTGGGAATAAACTGAGGCTACAACTTCCACTGTAGAATTTTCATTAACTTTATAAGAATAAAATCACACAAAGTTTTAAAAAAAAACGAGCTGTTACACTGAAGGCCACTGTTTTCGCAACCCATTATCACTTTATGCTAACAAACGCAGACTGATGTAGAATGTCATTTTTTTTTTTTTTTTGCAATACATTGCCGCTTATTTAAGGGCTACTCAATGTATGATTGTGTCAATATTGTTGTATTGCTAATACTTCAAAGGACTTTGCAATAAGTACTTTTAGTTGAAGTATTGTGAAAAAACATTTACTTAAGATTGGATCAAAAGTCATTGCAGAATAAATCCTGCGAGTGGTCAATTACATTTTTTTAAACAACCATTAAAAACTTGGTTACTTAAGTTATTTTGTTTTCGTTTTTTTTAGTCAACGGATAAATAATGCTGTTTGGTCGTTTTGGTCACAGTTCTCATTGTGTTCATTGATTGTTGTACCCTGTTACATAACTCATTGCTATCCAGAATGGTAGCCTGCATTTTATTTGGACACCCAACAAAGGTGGTTCTACAACATATCCCTCACTTCTTGCTTGTGCAGCATAGAGTTTCTCTGCAAGAATTTTTCCAACTTTATTTAAGGAATCTTAATTTAAAGCACAGACTTACATTTAGTAAAAATATGATAATTTGTCTTTTTGCTCTCAGCATCTTTCCTAGTGTCTAACCATTGTCCTGTATTTTCTGGTTGTTGGGCAGAAACCTGAGTGACATGTTCAGTGACATGAAAGATCTGGTTCTGCCAGACATCGAACGTTACTTCACTTCCTCAGACTGCCGACAGTTCAACCGCTCTGAGTCTCTCAGGTCAGTCCTGCCCTGATCGAAATATCTTGTTTTATCATGCCTTCATTTTACCATCTCCTCAGGAGAAATTTCTAACAAATGTTTAAACCCCTCGAACTGCACAGGTAAGATCACAAGTAATACTTGAATTACCTTATGCTGCATTTGTTCACTAATTATTCTTTTGTCATCTCTTTAGTAAAAGTTAAATATCAGTCACAAAAACCCTGTTTGTTTCACAGCCCGCAACTCATTAGTGGGCTCATCTTTCGTGTGATAGTTCTCATTTAGACTTCCTCGGACTGTTTTTGCTCAGCTCATATTTATGAGCAGCTGCTGCACATTTTGTTGATGAGATTTATCCAAATAAACAAATCGCTGTCCAGTAAAGAAGTCAATAAAGCTAGATTTAAAAAAAAAAAAAAAAGAGAAATAAAACTTTTTTTGCATAGCAGCTTAAAATGAAAGATCTCTGTGACTCCAGACTTGCAGACGAGCTAAGAGGATGGGTTCATCGACATCAAATCGACAGGAAAAAGTCTGGAGGAAAAGCAAAGACGGCCAAAAAAGCAAAGATCACTCATGTGAGAAATATTAATATTTTAAAAATGATTTAGTTAACAATGATTCATTAAGGTGTCTTTTGGAATACTTTCTTAGCGTGGGAAGGCAGCAGCACATAAACACAGTTTCAATTGTAAAGGATTTAACTTGAAAAAAACCAAGACAAATCTTTTTTGGATATTTCTTTTGAAACAGAAAGCTCAACTGAGGAAGGCAAACATTTCCAGATATTTGCCGATCCAGGCTCACCACTCCATAGAAAGGTACAAACAAACACACACTTCTCAATGTTACTAAGGAGGTGACTTAGCTATGAGTAAAGAAGACAGGTAGACTATGGCTTTGGCCATCACATCTCTTTATATGTTTTTAAAAATGTTTCCTTATCCATAGTGCTTGATTTTAACTAAACAGAACATTTTTGCCATATTTCTTAGATTTCAGTAAAAAGAACATTAATATTTCGGTTTGAGTTTTTAAGTTTCTTCTTCTGGATCTTGTTTGGCTTCCCCTGCAGTCAGTTGAGGGTACTTCCTGGTCCTGAGCTCACCTACAGCGACTTCCTGGACGCCATCGATCGCAGGGAAGACACTTTCTATGTCGTGTCTTTCAGGAGGGTAAGACTGTTGAAAACATTTCAGTTCCAATTTATGACTTTAGATTTTAAATATCAGATATTAATCAATCAAAATATGTTGATTCCTGCAGGACCACCTGTTACTGCCTGCCATCAGCCATAACAAAACCAGCCGGCCTAAAATGTCTCTTGTGATGCCGGCCATATCTGTCAACGGTGAGTTTGTCTGGATGATATTTTAAAACGTCTGAAGAACAGTACATGATGCGTTTACTGACCTGGTTTCTGGGTTTGACTTTTCTGGTCTCGTCCTCCTCAGAGAGTCTCTACAACTCGTCTCAGGGCTACGAGATGATGATGCAGGTCGACTGCGAGGTCATGGATACTCGCATCATCCCCATAAAGTCCTCTGCTGTCCCTCCATCTCTTCGTGAACCAACCCCTCCTCCGCCCGCTTCCCAGCACGGTGCCCACCATCACCATGGCAACAACACCTCCCTCAGAGGGCGCCACCAGCACCATCCATCGTCTTCATCCCCCTCTCCAAGGCAGCCTCTACCCGCCCGAACTCAAATACCCGAATACTTGATCGGCCAATCAGAAGGAGTCTAAGGAGACAGAGACGAGTCTGATGGTTGAAGGTTGGTGACTCAGTTGAAGAATCAAAAGAAATTTTTAAAAATCTCTTCACTTAGCAAAACGGTTTCAGAGATGGTTAAAATTGAACTAAGCTGTGTTAAAGTCTGAGTTTATCTAGCAGTTCATCAGCGACTGCTTCTGACAGGACTACATAAAATACTGACAAAATATACAGATCTATTCCTTAAAATAAAAAGACAAAGAGGGCACTGCCAGCACTTGAAAGTGAATTAACCTGATCAGTTTCAGACTACTCGGTTATTTCCCTTTGACAGTCAAATGTTTATCAAATTTGACTCTTTATCGGACTCTGTTCAGTTTGACGGGGCCACATTTTGAAGTTCTTGTGGATGTTGCATATTTAGACCTGTCAACTCTTTGGTTCTGCAGACATACTAAAGTCACTAAGAAAATAAGTTGTTGCGATATAATCTACATGTTTAGAGATTATATTCAGGTTTCAGCACATGAAATGTTTTCAATGTCATGGAATGAGTTTTTTAAGGGGTTCAGGGTTTAAAACTTTAATCTTGGGGGATTCTAGGCATAAAGATCTAACCAGTAAAAGAGACACGATGTACATATTTATATACATTGTGTTCAGTAAAACTGCAGAAATGTAGTATTCCTTTATCTGAAAAAAGACAGGAAACTTTAAAGGCCTTTGCATTTTGTTGTAAATGCAGTGTGTTTCATAAATCTGATTATTTGAAAACACTGACAGCTGTTGCATGACGGTGGACGCTATTTGGTTAAAAAAAAAATCTCAGAGGTGTTTTTTTTTTTTTTTTTGTTCTTTTTGTAAATGTTAAGGCATACATTTTTACAAAGGAGTCTCATTGATTTGTTTTTCCAGAAAACATACACTGTATGAATGCCGGCTGCTGTTCAAGCTGAGCAGTGGTGTAGAAATTAAATTTCAACAGAAACATTTTGTTTAATGTGTTCAAGAGTTACGCCAATGCAAGATTTGAGCCTGCAGATTTGTTTTTGTCCATTTAATTGTTGTCAAAATATTTATTTTCCATTTTTCTTTGAAATAAAAACAACTAATATAAAAAGAAAAACTTAAGTGAAGCGAAGATGATTTGTTTTTTTCCTATGACATTAACTCTGAAATCTTTTACTAATTTTGAGTCAAACAGCCTGCCTCGTGCATCAGCTGTCACTTTTATCCTTGTCTGTTTTTTTATGTTATTTAATATCTGTAAATATGAATGTTGATACTTTGTTTGTATTTTGTCACATTTTCAATTTTTTATATTTCTCTTTTCACAACAAAAAGTAAAAAGATGAGAAAACCTGTGAAGTTTTTTTTTGTCTTGGAAATGTAATATTTTATATTTACATGTTCTGTCCAGTGGACCAGTCAGCCTCTCAATCTGTAAGTGTGAACTTATATTAGATTCATATTCTTTTTATGATTGTTCATAGAAATCATAAAATTGAGTTCTTTTTAATTTTTAAAGGAAAGACTATTAGTGCCTGAACGAAACTGAATAATTTAGGATTTATGACCTGGGACCTGAGTTTCATCCTGTTCCATTGTAGCTGAATGCAAAATGTAATATTAGACTCTCACATCACTTCATAATCTTCATCTATCAAATCCGCCCGCTCTGCATGATGGATGGAAGCTGTAGGTGTATACGTGAGCTACAGGATATCTCAGTTTGTGCAGCTTTGATGTAAATATTTCTACTGGAATTTAGAAGCTGCAAAAAATGTTTCAACATGCATCTTCCCAGGGACATATTTTTTAATTATTTTTTTTTTCTATTGAGGTAAAATAAAAAGTTAAGAAACTGGTGCATACAATTGAAATGGATTTTCAATTTTGTATTTCAGAAGATGAAACAATTCAGGTTCAAGTTTTATTATTATCTTGCATTATTATTGACAGTCACATTTCTAACTTTTTTATGTTTCTGAAGCCTTCAGTTTGCTGCTGGGTTCTGTTTGGAGTTCACTGTTGATTAGACTGTATTAGAAAAATGTACAAATCAGTTTTTTTTTTTGTTTTTTTAAAAAATAATTTTCCGATTTGTATGAAAGTATGCCAAGAAGAAGTTAACATAAAGTAGAAATGGCCTTTTCTATTTGTAATAGGATGGTGTGTATTGAAGATGGGGCGGGACAAAAAAGTCAAGAATTGTGGGGGAGGTTTGTATAAAGTTTTTGGAGCCATGTCAATAAAACAGTGGTCATTCAGTTTCTGTCTACTGATTACTGTCGACATGTTATCACTGCATGCCTGGTAACTCTTAGCACAGGACAAATGTCTCATTTACTCTTCCCAATTTTAGACCATGTTTTTAAATGATTCAAAAACATTAAGGATAACAATTTTGAGTTGACAGAAAATGGATCATTATTCCGTATTCATACTGAATAATATACTGTTCAGTCGTAACATTTTTAAATACAGTTTAACATCATTAAAATTGAAGTTGGAAAAATTTGGGAAACAATTTTGAATTTGGTTCTTTTTCTTTTGCTGTGTCCAGATGTTTAAAAACTAATATTTACATTTGCAGTGCAAGAATATTATGATAAACACTGCATTGTTCACGTAAGAAAGATATGTAAATATAATATTTGGCTTTCTGTTCATTTGAAAAAGACAAGTTGGCTTTTTCCACTCAGATTTTTGCCCTTTTGACCTGTGTTTAAGATTAAAATTGTCTGAAAAGTAATGGTATGTTTTTGGCAATTTTACTTGCATCAATTATCAAATTAATAAAAAAGTAACTTCTTACTCAATTTGTTTTAACAGTTTAAGAAATTGGTGATTCATTTATTCCCTTAGATTTTAAAATGAAAACAAAAATTCTTTATTATTCACACAACTCTTTTTTTTTTTTTTTTTTTTTTTTTTTTTTTTTTACGTTATTGTGTTTTGCCAACGTTTTTCATTAAAACAAAAGAATAAAAAAATTATGTTATTGTTTGAG
>CAEGAD010032547.1:0-12181 GCA_903067055.1 Poeciliopsis paucimaculata | reverse complement strand
TTGGCACTGTGTGCCAGGAAAATTAAATCTGCATCACCATAAAGTTGGTCAGCAGCAGGAAGCATGAAGTACTCTAAAACTTGCTGGTAGATGGCTGCATTTACCTTGGACCTGAGAAAACACAATGGACCAACACCAGCAGATGACATGGCACCCTAAACCTTCACTGACTCTGGAAACTTGAACTGGACCTCAAGCAACTTGAATTCCGTGCCTCTCCTCTCTTCCTCCAGACTCTGGAACCTTGATTTTTAATGGAAATGCAAAATTTACTTTAATCAGAGAACATAACTTTGAATCATTCAGCAGTAGTCCAGTCTCTTGCTCAAAAGTGGCTTGACAAAAGGAATGTGACAGCAGAAACCCATGTCTTGCATATGTATACTTGTAGTTCTTGAAGGACCAACTCCAGCTACAGTCCATTTTTTGTTAATCTTCCCCACATTTTTAAATGGGTTTTGTTTCACAATCCTCTCCAGGATGTCATATCCAGAGTGCCTGTCCGTTTTTCCCCCCCTACTACATCTTTTCCTTCCCTTCACCTCCCTGAATGTGCTTGGACACAGAGCACTGTATACACTTGGCTTTAGCAATGACCTTTGAGTCTTGCCCTCTTGTGCAAGGTGTCAAAGGTCATCTTTTGGACAACTGTCAGGTCAGTAGTCATCACTATGATTGTGTAACCTACAAAACTGGACTGAGGCAATTTAAAAGCGCTTGCAAGTGTTATCTTATTAGTTTGTGGCACCAGTGGTCTTGAATATTGAACCTTTTCACAATATTCAGATTTTCTTGAAAACTTCAAATTTAGTATCTATTAATTGTCAGTAGTAATCATCAACACTAAAACAAATAAATATTTAAAATATATCAGTCTGTATGTAATAAATTAATAAGCAAATGTCAGTTTTTGAGTGGAATTACTGATTTAAATCAACTTTTTCATGATATTCTTATTTTATGACCAGCACAAGTGGAGTTGACAAACTGATAGAAACATGTCAACTGTAGTTCTTGTTGCATCAGTTGTGCTCAGTGATGGATAAGAAAACAGAGAATTATGTCCAACTATTTTTCCTGATACATGATTTTCTTTCACTTCATTGGCTTATACAAATGCTTTTGGGGTTTATCTCACTCCTATGTATTGGAGATGCATCAAAGATGATTGGATATTTTTAAAGTATTTAAGTCACAATAAAAATCTGAAAAAAGTGATCACCTTAAAACGATCATCACCCAATTACTGTGGAACCGTAACAGATGGCATTATTAAACTACATTGAGCAAAAACATTGAACAGAGTAAAAATCAAGTTGTTTACCATAGTAATTCATGTGCCACTTTACAAACATCTGTGGAAATGTTAAACATAATTTATATTTATCTCATGCTTTCCCTCTATAAAGAGCAATTGATAGTCTATCAAGAATTTAAAGAATTAGATTTTCTCTATAAGGTTTACAGAAAAGTGTTTGTTATTAATTGGTCTAAACAACAAAGGAACAGCTAAATAAACATTTAGTAAAACAGAAGTTTTCTAAACTTCAGCTTCTAAAATCCTTATAAATTTGTATAACATCTACAGTCCTTCAATTTATTATCTTTTAACTGTAACCATGTAGTATGATTCCAGTTAGGGAAGCTATTTTAAACTCAGACTCTACAAAGCACTGGTAGATTCATTTGTTGATTTATTTAATGTACCAAAAGCAACAAATGAGTATGTGGAGAACTGAAGTCTGTCAGCAGTTGGAATCAGTTTAGGTTTCCTGATTTAAATGCTGAAAAGAATGTTCTCTTTTATACCTGTCTTGAACTCTTCTGGACTCTTTGCTGCAGACTTATTGTATTTTCTTCCATGAAATTTGTCTTTTCCACAGATGATGCAGGAATTCAGCTGCTTCAGCCTTTCTCCAAATTTCTCCAAATGTTTGACTCCACAGATACTGACAGATTGTGTATACCACTAAATTCATTAGTTATAATCATAGTTCACTTTGATTTAGTTTGGAGAAGTTGTTTTTCCTTAAATAGTGTCTGTATTCTGCAAAAATCTATTCATCACCGTTAATGTTTATAATACAACTGTAAATGCTGAGAATGCTGGGTATATGGGTGTTGAGGAGAATGCTACTGTATGTCAAATAACAGACTTGAAACAGCCAAGACTTTGCTATTTTCTAAATGTGGCATTTACATTTAATTTGTTGTCATTTACTATTCACATTGTATTCACATTGTAGAATGCTACTGTATGTCAAATAACAGTCTGGAAATGCTACTGTATGTCAAATAACAGTCTAGAAACGGCCAAGACTTTGCTATTTTCTAAATGTGGCACTAAAGTCTACTCTTAACTGATTATAATACCCATTATTGTGAGGTGAAAAATATGATCATGGTAAATCATTAAAATATTTTCCACATAATGACATATGTGATGCACAGTGAACAATAAACAAATGTGTTAAAAGGAAAAGTATAAAAGGTGCAATAACCCAGTTTGTCCCACCTTTTTCTTTGCACAGTTAAATCCTTTGTCCTCTCTGCAAATTATGGCTTTAGCTAAAGGTGGAGAATGTTTGAAATGATCTATCATTGTCTCACTTTACATCACAAAACCCTGCTGATATAACATGTTTGTTAAGAGCCACTGTGAGGAACCAGATGTAAAGATTTGAAATTGAAACAAATTAACAGAAAAAATTCATAAGACGCACAACAATAAACTCCAAATTTAAATCATCACCTTGCCTCTTATTAATATTACTTTCCCCCCAAGTGACATGCAATTAAGACATTTTAGGAGGATTTAGTGAAGGTGACTTTGGGAAGCACTAACTGCATGTTTAGTCTCACTACAAGTTGTAGTGCTGAAAAATATAATGGTGCAT
The DNA here is from genome assembly GCA_903067055.1 of Poeciliopsis paucimaculata. NCBI lineage: Eukaryota > Metazoa > Chordata > Actinopteri > Cyprinodontiformes > Poeciliidae > Poeciliopsis > Poeciliopsis paucimaculata. The sequence continues at coordinate 9,284 of CAEGAD010032547.1, read as the reverse complement.
CTCTTACATGAAAGTATGTAACTTTCATGAAAAATGTCTTGTATATTTATTGAAACTGTCACAACATAGTGACAGTATGAGACGGATAATCTGACAACATCGAGCTCCTCTGACTTCTCTCTCCTAGTGTTTCCAACACCACTCTGTCAGAAACATGCAATCAGAGCCTGGAGGAGAGTCTCTGTGCTGTCAATCATACATGTACAAGTAATGCTCTTTGCTTCATCTCAAGAGCACAGCCTGCCATGAATGCCAAGGCAGGCTTTTAGCCAAGGCTTGTTAGCATGGCCACCAAAGACAGCAGATAAACATTTTCCTTTAATGATACGTTGTTTCTCCACCAATTGCACATTGAATTGCACATACACAAGCAAGGTTGACAGTGCTAAGACGCTCCTCTTTCTGTTTTTGAACGAAAACAGTGCATTTCTTCAGATGCCAGTAGCAGTGCAAGAAGGAGATGGGGGAGATCAGTTCTTTCACAGATTATCTGCCTTCTACTGTCACGACATGTGCAACATTTTGTTTTTTTTCATTAAAAATTTTTTTTTTTTAAATGATAGTTACATACTGCAGCTTTAAAAGTCTGTTTAACAGACGAGGACAATCCAGTTGAGCCTTAGTCTTGAACATCTTATTATTTCCTATTATTGAAACTTTAAAACCACACACTTCAATCTATATTTTTTCTTGTGATGTATTTTGTTGGACTGCGGTTTCATGAAAAGGCACCTTTGCAGTTGTGAATATCAAACTTTGTCAATGTTGGCTGCTACCTGAACCCTGTGAACCCTGATATTCGCAAAATGGCGAATATCAGTCCCTCGCCAAATTCATACGATTTTCTTTAAATCACACATAGATCATCCGACTGGCACCAAACTAGATATGTTAAATTTGTCTCACAGATAAGCCTTTTGTAGCCTTTTCTCCACCTACATTTCTCCCAACCGTTTCAGTACATTTTGGACATATAACATCGAAGGGTATCTATCTATGCTAAACTTTTTTTTATGTTTGCTTGTGGTTGTGTAACTTTTTTTTTTTTTTACAGTAAAACTAAGACCCAAGATATTTTTAAATGAGCAGCATCGCACCTTGCAAGTGTATATAAGGGGAGGACTTCACTATTGACTACACTGTGAAGTTAACTGATGGACCTTAGAGAAGTACAATATGTGTTTTATGCTGTTCTGTAATATCTGCATATGAAATATGTGAATACTTTGTAATTAAAGTCAAAGTTTCTTTAGATTTCTTTTCTGAATTTCTCTTATTGAAATTATACACAAAGTGGAAAAAAAATATATAAGACCATTTATTTGAAAATAAATTCATAGCTTTTAAAGTTACATACTGCAAAAAAAAAAACTTCCTCCTCACACTACCTCAGAGATTTTCCATGGGGTTAGGTCAGGTGGGTTTGGTAGCCAATTAAGAAAAGGGATGCCCTGGTCCTTAAACAAGGTACTGGTAACTTTGGCACTGTGTGCCAGGAAAATTAAATCTGCATCACCATAAAGTTGGTCAGCAGCAGGAAGCATGAAGTACTCTAAAACTTGCTGGTAGATGGCTGCATTTACCTTGGACCTGAGAAAACACAATGGACCAACACCAGCAGATGACATGGCACCCTAAACCTTCACTGACTCTGGAAACTTGAACTGGACCTCAAGCAACTTGAATTCCGTGCCTCTCCTCTCTTCCTCCAGATTCTGGAACCTTGATTTTCACAGAAAATGCAAACTTTACTTTAATCGGAGAACATAACTGAATCATTCAGCAGTAGTCCAGTCTCTTGCTCAAAAGTGGCTTGAGAAAAGGCTTGACAGCTGAAACCCATGTCTTGTGTATGTATACCTGTGGTTCTTGAAAGACCAACTCCAGCTGCAGTCCATTCTTTGTTAATCTTCCCCACATTTTTATTTTCCTTCCCTTCACCTCCTTGAATGTGCTTGGACACAGAGCACTGTACACACTTGGCTTTAGCAATGACCTCTGACCATTTGAACAGAGGTGTGTTCACTTTTTGTATTTACTGTATGTTGTAATGCTGACAACAGGAAAACCTCAAATTGGTACAGAACATTAGATAGTTAATTTATAGCATGAACATGTTGATAGAATGCAGGCCTGCTGGAGCATCCCTCCATAAAACTGGTGGTTTCTAGAATGTATGTGTAGGTGAGAAGATCTTCAAAATTCCTTTTCATAGAACCAAGATGTTATATTTAGGTAAACCGGATAATAGAAATTATGCTGAATGTAAGTGAAAAGGTGAATACTTCTATATAGGCTATGGAACTATTTCAGCTTCAGGAATGAACTTGTATTAAACCTGGAATAAACTAGACTAGTTTTTTTGGAACCATAAAAATGTAAACACTTAAGTCATGTTGACTGTGAGATTATTTTAGTTTTAATAAGTAAGTACCTCTATGAAGAGTTTTATTTGCTGTATTTTTATCTTATGCAGAAGCTTTGTAACATTGATACTAAAAGTCAGAGGACTGAAACAATTTTATTATGGTTCATCATGTTTCACACCACTTTGGGATAAGTTGAAAATGTTTTACTTATGTCATGATACCAGAGGGAACATGTTGATACATACGTTGTAACTTTAATCACAGTTCAAAACTTGATTTCACATTATATCTCCTCCTTTATACTAACAATATATACAGGAAGGTGAGTTACCAGTACAAGAACGATGTATGTACTGAATCAGTTTGTAGAGATGGTACAGAAAGTGATATAAATGAGCTGACATAGCCTGACATACCAAACTGTGCAAAGACGAAAATGGTAGTCAGTCATGACAGTAGTCACAGCAGAGAAACAAAGAAGCAGTCAGGCCTTTCCTTCTGTTTTAAATGCAGAAATCTGTGAAAGTAATAAAACTCAGAAAACCTGTAAAGCACAGCACTAAAAACAGACTCCTGTTATCATCAGGTTTATGGAGGTGCAGAGTATTTCTCTACTGCTTGTTGGTAGTAGAGAAATACTTTGACGGCAGCCTACAAGTTTGTCATTTAAGAAGTGAAACAAACACGACAGATACTTTCTGGTCATCCATTCTTTATTTTTTTTTTGTAAACATCCAAACTCCCCCTCCCAATCACTGCTCAAATAAATCCTGTTAAACTGGTGGACACAATGAGTTCTCCTCAGATTTAATCCAAATTCAACATGAATTTAATGATGACTATTTAGACCTTATAGTTAGAATTTTTCATTGTTTAAATGTATTAGGTTAGACATCCCTTCTTCATACTAGTTTAAAACATTTTTTTATATTTGAAAGAGATGAGCCATATACACTATGTTTAGTGAACTATTATCAACAAACTAAAACATACAAAGAATGGTTATTAAATTGTAAGCAAAAGCAATCAGCTGCTTGTCTCAGTGATCCGTTCATCTGCATCTGATGAAACTGAGCCAAAATCACAACTAAAATGTCCCTAAAAAAGAAGTATCCAACTAATCATCCTGCACCCAACTGAAACTAATATGAGCACTGGAGCTCAAATTAAATTCCGTTTGAACTTTATTAGAAATATAAATGACCACCAGTTGAGAATTGAAATCAAGACATATATTAAGCACGAGGGCTAAAAAAATGAAAACGGCTCAGAAACTCCCTGGATATTTCTGGATCAATGCATATCATAATTCAGAATTTCATAAATCAAAGCATATACTATGTTTAATAAAAACTGATTTACATAAAAAAATAAAACACAAACATAAAAACTGATGTGTACATTTGGTAGCTCTGTAAGCAAAGGTTATATGGCAGTAGGTAAAACTGAATTAACAGTATCTTTTATCAGTTTATAATCACAGAAATATATGCTTGCATACAAAGAGAAAAAATATATTTTCAATCATTTTTTTCTCCCAAAAGCAATTTTATTTTTTATTGCAAAACTAAAAAATAGATTGTCATCAGTTATGGGAAGGCCAGTGTTCCGGTCTGATTAAGTCCAATTTACCAACATAATTTTGATTTTCTGAAAGTTCTTCAGTTTCAGTTCAAAATTTAAGCTTGCAATGAGTTGCTTCATCCCAATGGAAGTGTATTTTTTCAGTGCAGTGGTTGGATGGGAATTAAAAGCAACATTTATTTGAGTCAGAAGGTCTTGCTGCTATGACAAATGTCCAAGAAAATCCTATTTTAATAAGAAATGAATCAAGTAAATATTGTTAAACTAGATCATGCCTTGTGGAACAGTGAATACTTAAGATTTACGTGTTGTGAGAGCACTACAGACGGGTTTGAACAGGGGAAGGAAAACAAACCAACTTTGCTCATTGTCATCTTATGAACTTAAATAAACTAAAGACTATATAGTTAGTTTATAGTTTGTAGGTAAATCTAAAGTGCTTTCTAAAACAAAATCAAAAATAAATGATTAAAACATGACTTTTAATTATGTTTAATATGCTTTTATGTTAGGTGGAGACAACAGAAGCTATCATTGGTTTAGTCAGGGAAACAGTAAATACTGCTCACAATATTATAGATCTTTGTATGTCCAGTCTGTTAAATTTCCCTTACTTGTGGAAAGATAGTAAAGCAAATCCACATCAAAATATAATGGATTGCATGTATTAACCCAAGAAAAAAACAGCATAAACTGAGACCAGCAAATAAATAGAATCACAATACCATCAGTAGTGTATAATGGAACCCGCAGCCCATCTATCTCACATCACGGTTCGTTTCAGACACCTTACAGTCAGAAAGTCCGAAGAGCTGCTGAAGATATGCAGCATGGCTCAATATTTTGCTGAAATGACAAAGTGAGTTTTTAGATCTGCATGGACCTTGTTAAAATAACTTTCCAGAACTGTTAAAAGTTGTTACTAAATCTCTGAAAAAAAACAAACCATTTTTGCACTCAACTGCAGTTTTATAACAATTTAATCAGTTAAAAGTAAATTATTGAATGCACTAATGTGCTGAACAGCGATTGAACGATCTGTTTTCTAACATCTTACAGTTAGAACAACTGCTTTACATAAAAGTTTGCCAGAATAATAAGTTTTCATCTTAATTTATATCCACACAGCTGACAACTAATGTTAAGACTAATGCATGTTTCAATGCAGTGAATCTAATGAGAAAAGAAATGAAAAGAGAAAAAACAGTCTAGCAGTATATTCATGCAATGAAAATGCAGCACCCACAGTTTTTGATGTGTGCCTTTACATTGGTTAAAACTGAGAAAGTCTCAGGAATCTTGTCTTTGAGAGTGAAATCATGCAGAAACACAAACAATCCATTATCAAACATTTAATTTTACTCTGAGCTGTTCATTTTATGAGTTGCTCATTTCAAACTACTGAGCTGCTGAGGGAAAGATGATTTAACAGTAACGCCCCACTCAAGATGCTTTCTGCTTTTGAGCAGAGCAGCAGTAAGAGGTTGAAGCTGTGCTCCAGCAGCTGGAACTTTCTGACTTCAGGTTTGTCTGTAGCTCTCAGAGGAAACTAAACTAAAACAACAGAGCAGTTTGTAATATGGAACTCTCCCAAACACACTTTGTGTTGCACGTTAATGTTTGTGTGTCCCTCCAGCACTTGGAGGTGCTCTGGTTTCTTCATCAGGCCTCTGTTCGTGTCCTTTCCTGCCGTGGCCCAGGATGCAATTAGCACTTCCACACCCTTCGTCATCATCGTCTCCCTCACTTTCAGAGGATGATTCTCCAAACTGTCTGGGCTTTTCATAAATACAGCAACCTGGAACACAACATGCAGCTGGATCAGGATGGATATAAAAAACAACAATACCATGTTTTACAGCCAAGATGTGCTCATTGAAATACTCAAAAAGTGACAAATCACTACAACATAAATATATTTTTTTCTCCAGTTAGTCTCACTGATTAGTGGTTTTCCTATGGCTGAACATGTTCAGATGATATCCTGGTTGTCCTCACACATTAAACACATCAGTCAGAAGGCCAGCAGAATCTACAACCTTCATGCTGGCAACACCCACAATCTGTATGTGTTCAGAGAATCAAATTTTGGATTTTTATTTCTTGCTGAGACATGGTAAAAAGATGGAAATAGTTATTTTAATGAAATATGTTCTTCAAATTCCTGTTTTTGCCAGATTATTCCTGCCAGGTTGTGGTGAAGATCCTGTTAAGATCCTCATAATGCAGTCTATGTTGTTGACGCCCTGGTCCAGCCAGGCCTTTTCTTTCTTAGTTTGTGTAAATAGTTTAATAACGTTGCGTTATTTATTCAAAATAAATATTTTTATGTAGTGTCCAATTTAATTAAGTCAAGAAAGACAGATTATTAATCACTCAGCAAGTGATTTGCTTTGCATCATTTGACAGAAACTTAGTTCACATCTATAATCCAAACTCCTTCATTTTCTCCATTTTAGACATAGTGATGCCTGTTCAGCAGAACTAGGCTCATCAGAAGAGTAACCATCCTTAGATGAATGTCAAAATTTAGAAAGTTTCATTTTAACAAATCTAGAATGTTTTTGAGGGAGATGATTCAAAAAACCCTCCAACATGGCTTCCTATTCAAACCTTACATCCTCAAACAAAATCAACTCAGATGTGTTGCTTAAAAACATACATAAAATCGTTCTTCCTGTAGAACAGCTCACATCTGTGTCAAAGTTGACTCCACAAGACTTCTATGAGAGTAAAAAGAGGAATATAGAGGGAAATGTTTCACCTCCATTCATTACCTATTCCTCTGTTTCTCTATGTTTTTCCCAGTCAAGGTCATCCTTTACATCTGTAAATTTCCAGGATATTACAATTAGCTCTTTGTTAAAACCATCACAGCGAGATTAAAGAATAATTCATTCAACTGACCTCTGAGCGCTTCAAGGAGAAAAGTTCCTCTAATTCAGCAGCAGATTGGACTTTGGAATCTTTTGACCAATCAATGTGTCTCAACTGTAACGCAAAACAACTCGTCCAAAACTTTTCTCATTCCAGACATATTTCCAAGCCAAAAACACTGGGCTGCACAGTGGCGCAGTTGGCAGCACTGTTGACTTGTAGCAACAAGGTCCTGGGTTTGTTTCCCGGCCTCGGGTCTTTCTGCATGGAGTTTGCATTTTCTCCCTGTGCATGGGTGGGTCCAAAAACATGACATGTTTGTCCTGTTGCCCTACGACCTGTCCAGGGTGACCCTGCCTCTCACCAGAAATGTTAGCTGGAGATAGGAACCAGCACCTCCCGACCCCAATAGGGACAAGAGTTAGAAAATGGATGGATGGAAAAGCTGGATTCAAAACAGAATCCAGCCAGAGTATTGCTACAATTAGAAATATCCTGTCCAGAAATGGCACAAATCCACAGTCAGTGGATTTATTAATTACAAAGCAAGAATTTCATAATCCTTTACAACTATTACACTGTTCTCTTTCATTTCATTCTCCTATATGAGAATCAGAATATACTTTATTGATCCCCATTGGTAAATTGCTTATTTGTTGTCTATCTACTCCATCCAAAGTGTTATTTATAAGCAAATGCAAATTTAATCATAGGAGATATAAAATTTATATATATATATACATATATATATATACACACAAGTTTGATATATGTAATTTAAATATTTCTTAGATGTAACAAAAATAAATAAAATAAAATATTAAGTCTGTACATGGAAATATGTCAATCTATTACTAAGCCATCAAATCCTTCATTTCTGCCAAATAACACTTTGCTGTTTCCCATAAGGTATTTAAACTCACACTTAGAAGATCGTCTTCCCAGGTGCTCATTGTCAACTGTGTCACTGGACCACTCCACCTTCTTCTCAGTCTTCCTCTTCCTTAGCTTGATTGTCAAGCTTCGTCCTTCCTGTAAATAAGAGAAATAAACTTCCATATTAATGTCCAGTTAGTCCAGTACTATTTTTTTAAATCAGGCAACAAATTCAAAGTAGACATAATATTTTAATCAAAATATTACTTTGGTATGGAATAGTCGCATTTTTTTATTACATAAGTGTCAATGCGATTTTAAATAGATTAGCAAAAGATACTCTAAAACGTTCATCACTTGGTAATATAACACTTCTTTCTAATCAACTAGATCAATCTGTGCTGTAATTTATCTGTGATCTTAATACACCTGTGTAATCTTATGTGGTGAATAGACTATGACACTATCACTGGACGGCTCCATGGTGAGGTGTTTCGGGCACGTCCCATCGGGAGGAGGCCCCGAGGAGGACACAGGAAACGCTGGAGGGACTGTGTGTCATGGCTGGCCTGGGAATGCCTTGGGAGTCCCCCGGAGGAGCTGGAAGAAGTGCCTGGGGAGAGGGAGGTCTGGGCCTCCCTTCTTAAGCTGCTACACCCACGATCCGACCCCGGATAAGCGGCTGACAATGAATGGATGGATGATCTTATGTGGTAAATAGATTATCACACAGTGACATTGAAAATATATTAATAAAGAGCAACAATGAGAAATACCCTATTTTTATTAACGGACCAACAGTAAAAAGCCATCTTTCATTAGCAACAACAGTGCTAATAGGCCTCCTCTTACTGGGGGTTCGGCTGAAAGGCGTGTAGCCTGAGATATCGCGAGCTGGATACCGATACCATTGGGCAATATTATATCAGTACCAGAATTTTAGATCATGACCAGGATAGTCATGAAATCCGTCTGAACACATCCACAGAACAACCTGTAAAGCTGCTCATGCCCACTATGTTGCATACCGACCTTAATTTAAGGTCATTGGTTTTAACACGCATCTAGCGTTTGTAATTAGGACTAAATAATAACAGTAGCATTAGGCTTCGTAAATTAATAAAGAGCGGCGAGTTAATTGCTCCTTTTTTCACTTTCTAAAATGGGTGATTAGGTACATTACAAATCAATTACCCAGCAAAACAGCCTTTGGCCTCGTATTTAAGCATTTACCTGCTGCGGAGGCGGCGGTGTATTTGTCTGAACAGTCTCCGTTATCGTCTCACTGGATGTTCCGGGAACCTCTGCCATTCCTTTAGCTGCGCTGCTAACGCTACCGTTGGCTTACTTTAAGATCAAAACCAACTGGAATCCGGGAATGACCCTACTTGGTAAGCTTTAAAAAATGCCAATTAAACGACTGATATAAACCCGAAGACTATGGATTTCTACTTGAGACTACACAAATTGCAAAAAAAAAAAAAAAAAAAAAAAAAAAAAAAAATAAAATGACATTAACGGGATTTAGGTTGTTTTTATTTTAATTTTAACGGCAAAGACATGACGTTGATGTTGTAC
>CAEGAD010032538.1:0-10416 GCA_903067055.1 Poeciliopsis paucimaculata | reverse complement strand
TTTTTTATTTTTGAAAAAAATACTGTTCTCATGGGGAGCTTTGTTCAGTAAAATTTGATTTATACTCTAATAGTTCATGACTTGAAAATTATACTGACCATCATTTGCATTGACAATTTAAGAAAATCGGAGAAAATATCACTTGCATAATAATTTGGAACACGGTGTATTCTTTCTGTACTTATTCATACAAAAATGGAGTAACAAATTTCACTCTATGAACATCTCTATCTTCAGCTGTCAAGAGGAAGCTTAGTGAAAATTTCACACATGCTGGGGAAGCTGGAAAAGCTAATCTGCCCATTATGCATTTTAGTGGTGTCTCATGACCCAGCACTTCAGACCTGTTTCTCACACTCTACTTTGTGCTATGACTTGTTTCTAAGTGGAGAGCTTCGATCCACCGCAGTCCAAGCAGCACAAGCGCTGCAGGGTACAGGAGATTTTGCTGAAATGCTTCCATCCTGCAATGGTAATCCTGTGGCTGCAAAGAGGGAGTGAATTACAGAGAGAAGGGTGACAGAAAGAGAGCCTGAAGCTTGCTTGTTACAAAGGAGGTTTTGCAGGTTCAGTCGAGTGTGAACAACAGATACTTTGGTTTAGGAAGGAAGCTACCAACACAAGGCTCCTGTCACAGACATAGCTGCACTGATGTGTGTCATTAAATGCAAATACGCGTTTATTCACTCCGCCATTCCTTCGTCTTTGCATTCATTTATTCAAATGCATGTGACAAATGTGTCATTACCTGGGCCAGACAGAGTATAATCCAAAGCAGAATTTATTTGTAATTATTATTATTATTATTATTATTATTATTATTATTATTGTCTGCTCAGATGTTCCGAACTCCTCCAAAATGGATGCAGTCAGTCCCTCCTAATTAGCATTTTTCCCTGTGTGGAAATAGCAGTAGCTCATTTCTTTCTTTGAAGAGTGAGATGACAAATTTATGGCTTAATGTAATATATTTGGAGGCAGTTAATTTAGAATACCACAAAATAGACCCTATGCGATAACAACATAAAGTTTGGGTATAATTGTTGAGTGGAAGAAAATAACTGGTGGCATGGATTGTGCTGATACCCCTCAAATCAATCCAGTGCAATCAAACGCCTTCAGTTGTCGCCTAATCAACGTTCTGTGTTTTTCATTTTCAGTATCACAAAATCTGTTCTGTGAAGCTTTCAGATCTGTTCAGAATAGACAAATGTTGAATACTTCATATCCATATCCTAACCTAAAAAAATTATTTAAAAAAGTATGTTCTTAAATTAGTCATCATTACATAAATATTTGTATTTCACAGTCATGTGTGCAATACATTCATTTGTAAATGCAGTAGAATCGTTGAGACAGTTGATTTGAATTTCTGTGTTTTAGTTTTGCAAATGTCTCATGGTGTTTTATTACCACAAACACCACAAATGTTATCCATTTTCTTTTCACCCTTGTCCCTAATGTTATAAGAAACTATAATATTTGTGGTGTTACCACACCCAGATGGAAGACTTTTTACTACAGTAGAGATTAATGAAGATCCTTAAACGAACAACTAAATAAACAAAATAATGCATGAAGTTGATAAACAAATGGTATCTTGTCCAATTGTTGCAAAACAAAAATGGTCAGCTGGAATGTATTTTCTAAGGATACTATTTAATTGTGTGTAACTTTGCGGAGCTTTCACAGAAACTACCATATAATTGTTGTGAATAATAAAGATTATTGGGATCAAAAGTGCCCAGTTTAGCACAGGAGATGAGCGTGTATGATAAATACAGTGAGCCTTGTGCACCTGTTTTTGTCCCCTCTCCTTTCATCCATCTGTATTCTGATGCTTTAAACAAGCATGCAGAGAATCATTTTGATTATTGTGACGTTAACCACAGCTGCATTAAAACAATGACTCATTCACCGAAAGCTGCAATTATTGGTATTAAACCCTAATGCACCTAACCCTTTCAACAGAGTGCTTCACCAAGTCAACCATTCATTTCAGGAAAATTATGCATGCTTACAAACACTGTGTGTAATTTAAGTGATCCACTTGTAGCACTTTGTAAAAAATAAATTTAAAAAAATAATAATAATACACAAATGCATGATAAAACGTGGAACCATTACATATATTAAAAGGAAATTTACAGGTTACACATTGGCTTTCATTGTGTGATAAAACATTCAAATGAAATGGATTTCATGCTACGGCCTTTGATCTCTATCTCCGCGTTTCTGTTTTCCCCTAAGGACTCCCCCACTCCCAAAAAATGGTTTAGTTAAAGTGTTATTAAGCGAGAAGCATGAGTGGGTGGTGATATTTGGTTAAATGTGGCAGTAATCAGCTTAATGCAGAGTTAAAGGGCCGATGGGACTCTGGCCAAATCTCTGGGCTATTAAAGTTGCACCATGTCCCCCGCAGTGACCTCATCCTCAGCTTTAATTATGGCAATAGCGTCTATCCCCTTTAGCTTCTCTCCTGCGCATCTCACATTCTCACTTGTTCTAAGTTCATCTCTTATTTTTCTCCCCTTCAACTCTCTCTTCAGCCCTCTGTTGTTGTTTTTTTTTTTGTTGTTGTTGTTGTTTTGTCAAAGCTTGCATAAACTGTAGCTGCACTAGTTCTCAGCTTCACCATCTGCATCTTTTTTCGTATTTTTTATATTTCTGATAACTCGGTTTTTACACCCTCCCCTGATTTTTCTCTTTCTGTTCTAACCGCTCCCTGCCCATTTAGTGTCTGGCATTCTTTTTCCTTCTCTCTCTTTCCCGTCATTTCTTTTTGGGGCTTTTTTCTTCTTCCATGTCTTGTTGCATGCTTTACACTGTCTGTCACTGCTGTCAGTGTGTGTGGGAAATGAGTGACAGGACTGGAAAAAATAGATTATAGCTGATTTGATTATTAGAAGAAAAGGCCAGTGGGAGTTCTAGGGGCACAATGATTGTTCAGGTTATATTAATTATAAGAAAAAGGGAAAATACGCTACAGTATTTTCCCTTTTTCTTAAACATAAACTACTATAATAGTTTATGTTTCTCTGTTTTATACTCACAATATTTGTTTTCCACTTCTTATCTAAAATCTCCTGACAGTTTTTGACTTCCTTTCTGTATGCCTGACATAGTTCAGCCTCCATCCATGTCTCTCTTATCCACATTCAAACTGATTCTTTCTGCAAAGCTTTTACTGTTTTTTTTTGTTTTTTTTAAAATACAATAAAATTATATAACCTGTCTATCTAATTCTTTCCACTCCCTTGTGCCACTTTGCTCTCTCCATATTCATCCTCCTCAATCCTTCTGTCAAACTCTCCAGTCTTTTTTCTCCCTGCCTCAATCACCTTCTTCTTCTTTTTATCTTCATTTTATTTCCCTTTTGTTTTATTCTGCCACAGGCTTCACTTGCCTCCTGTTACAAGGCACTATCAATATTGCAAAGAAAACCACAGGCTGCAGCTTGTGTTCAACCACTCACATAAAGTCCAAATCCCTTCTAATTCATCTCCATGGACCCTGCGTGCATAAACACATTCAGCCGCTATCTCTAAGCCATGGAGAGAGATGAACACAAAATTGCACACTCATACACTTAAGTAAAACACACAAACAAATGTCAGTGCACACTAAAAATGTGCATACATGCACAAGTTAAACATGCAGACTGTGGCTCACAATCATAACATCGCTGCCAAACATCTGTTGCCACATCTATAATTTCAGCAGAACCCCAGTTTGCCATTGAGATGCGCACACTGCCAGCTGGGCTTCCACTTCTGCCAGCCTCACATCTGCACTGTTCAGAGGACAGGTTGTGTCTACTGGATGTGTGCGTGGGTGTGTTTGGTGTGCGTGTGATAAGGAGGGAAAATCATCCATCTGGTTACTCTTTTGCAGACACTCACTTTCTGTCTTTGAACATGTAAGTACCTAAATATTAATGTATGACACATTTGTTTCATGCAGTCTCCAGATTCCTTAATATTCATCCCTGTGCTGAGATGCTTGGATCTGCTTTAATTACATGACAGGTTCCTTCCCGAGTTGAATGTTGTGATGCTTTGCAGTTTTACATTCGGATTCCAGCTTTCAGCATTGTGCAAATATTACCTTCCCACCTGTTTGTAATTTACACTCTCTTCCCATGAGTCTTTGTACTTATGTGGCACCTACAATAGACCCAGTCCTGAAACAGTTATATTCAGTTTCCTTAAAGACATTTTATTTTAACATATTTGACATTTTCCTTCTCTATTTGATTAGAAAGACTACTCAAATAAAATCTTTCAGGTAAGCCTTCACAAGCCAACAAGTACAAAAATGACTAACATTTCTGGAAATAAATTACAATGGAAAGAATTATTAGGAATACACAATATGTTGTTGCCAACACCGGAATTAGTCATGTTTAACAAATCGGTTATGATCCGATTAGTAACACTAGGCCGGTATTAAAAATCAATTTTTATTTAATGCATCTTGTTTCCATTTCAGTATATGTTTGAGATTTTATGGGGTGAGGAGAGAGGAGGGTGTGTGCTACTTGTCTAGTCATGTTATAGTGATAGTGATGCAGCACAGGATTAATGCAGCAGAGGAGAAACGTAGAGGGTATCAACATTTTATATCGAAAGCGTAGGGAAGCATGTATAATACAAATATTGGTAAATACTGCCATAACAGCAGTATGAATACCGGATATCGATATTGGCTCAGATTTTCACATCAGAGCGTAATTCAAATTGTAGTATAATCTCCGTATTAATACAACAAATCTCTGGAGGCATGTTTGGCAACATTAGGGAACAAACAGCATTATAAAGATTAAGAAAGATGCCCTCAGGAATAAAGTTCTGAACAAGTTTAGAGCAGGATTAGGTTACAGAACAATAGACCAAACTTTGAACATCTTACTGAACAATATTCAGTTCAATATCTAAATTTCTTTTTCAGATGCCAGAAACGCTCCTGTTAGCAAACAGCTGGCTTTAGACATTAACTCATGCTGTGCTGGCTGGTGGAGCTGTGTATCTTTGATATAAATGGAGTTGTTTACATATCTCTTTAATTTTGCTGCAACACGAAGTACTATAATAAGGTACAGCATCAATTTAGATCAAAATGTATGATTCCAATCATCAGTTCTAAATCCAGTCTGTAGGACTGCTTGGGTATTTTGAAAGATACGAATATTGATTCGATAGCTTAGTATTCATAAAGATTCTTGCAAAGATTTGCAGGCTCAATTCCGTTTTAATTGGGCCTTTAGGTGGTTCTGTTTGTATTTAGTTGCAAAACATCTGAAATATTATGTTCCATGACGTGATCTTAGTAGAATTTTATGTTTGGCTTATTTCAACAAGTGAGAGATGCTAATAACAATAAGACAGAAGAAGCCAGAGAAAGAAAAAAATAAAGAAAGCCTGGCTTCGGGTCGACAGCACAAAGAGGTGCAAAAACTGTCAAATTATACCACTTTCTTATAACTCTCACTGATTTTCACATGAATGTACAGTTGACATGGCATAAAGCCTTAACTAAATACACGGCATGATTTAACTGGGACACCAAAAATGCATTTGTTGAATTTGAAAAGTTACAGGTCAAAAGTTAAGCAGAGAAGGCCTACTTTCCTGTTAACCCAGTGGCTCATCATTTACACTGCACTGCATCACAGAGAGCTGAATAGACTACAGCAAAAAAAAAAAAAAAAATGGAGATACAAACAGCATTAAGCCACATTAAAGAAGATTAGGGCAAGCAATCAAGTGTTGGTTACCATGGAAACAACAAGCCTAAACTGTTATTAAGTAGAGCTGTGTAGCTATAGCCAAGACTAAGATTTTACAATGAGGATAAGCTAAATGTTATCTGCATGGCACTCACCCCCTGCCCCCATCCCGCTGCTTTATGAGCGTAATTCCAGATCTATGTCCCAGATAATCCTTGTCCGCTAAATGTATTTATGCTTGTTCTGCTTATTTATTGCAACACAGGCAGGGGAAAGATCTTGCTTCAGTCATATTTTAACACTAAAGGAGTGTTTGTGTGTTCTCTACTAACTGGCGATCAACAGGGATTTTCCAAAGAAGTGAATTTGTGCCCAGAGGCCATGACGAGAATTGCCCCACTTCCTGAGGATACAAACAAATAAAAGGAGACTGAGCTGCTCTTCAGGCCTCAAATCGGGTTTTTGAAAAGCAGATGACTACAGAGGAGGTCAAAAATGGAGTGTAAAGCCAGAAAGGATCACAAGGCATCTCACTATCACATGCAGGGAGCTGGAAGGAGGACACAGCTGTATAATTTGAAAAACATTATTTCAAGCTGAGGATTCAAGACACATTATGCACTAATTATTCAGTCAATAATGCACTTAACCTTGATGTAGATTGGTGTGCTACAGTTACATACAATACATATGTTTGTGTATTTTATTTCTCAGAATGTTCTATGATGTTTTGTTTATAATAAATTATCTTTTCTGTTTACCTGCATATTTATGGCAGTTCAGCAGCTTTTGAATGTTTCAACTTGCACATCAAATTCACATAGACTCATTAAGCAACTTAAAAGGTAAAGAAAAATAAGCCATCATCAGGCAGGTGCATGCTGGTATGTGTTTCTACGATCTATTATAAAATAGAAAAAATTGTCTCTCCAACAAATTCACTTCTGTTTATTTTATGAAAGCTACATTGTTTTTCATTTGTCTCCAACATGGTTAAACTCCTGCATTTCTTTGATCTTAAGAACAGTGTGAGTGTTTCTATCAATATCAGCTGAGGCACATTTTTGCGAGTTTAGAAAAAAGATCACTAAAAAGGAAAATAGAAAGAACGTCTTAAGTTGCACAAAAAGTTACTACATTGTGGATTGCCTTAAGTAAGTCAAACTTTAGTTATAGCGTACTTTTCAAAGACAACACAAAGTAAATGGGTTCTCTTTTTTTATTTTACTCTGATCAACACATGTTATAAAACACAACCAGTTATGCATATTGTGAGATAGTGGGATATTTTGCAATTCTGCTCCAGCAACACCTTCTGATGCCATATGGCGTATAGTAGTATGTACCCCTACTAAAGAATTGACTCAAACTTGAACCAAATGTTGCAGCAATGACTCTATGATGATGCTATGCATAGGCTATGCCTGGACTGGTGAAAATTGTTTCAATCTGGCTCAAAAGCCACAACCAATGGAAGAGGGGATGCAGCACCAGCAATCATTTTAATCCCTCTTAGCCCTGTCCAGCGCATGTGCACTGCTGTCTGATCTGTGTCAGAGTTTTCTGACAGGAATGGCTCTCTCCATGCCACTGTTAAATTGAAGACGCCAAACTGCCACGTGGTCACTGGACACCTCCCACTTCCTGACACCTCAAAAAACCACAGCCAGTCACATAACTGTTAAAATTAGATTATATTTACCAATCTAATATCAAGTATTATGATTTTAAATACTTGTCTTTTGTAAACACAAAAGACAAAAGCAAATTGAAAAACAGCCGAATTCTAAAACACCATTTTAGCCTGATTTGCTTTTTTCTTTTATATTTGTCATGTTTTTTGTTTTAATCCTCAAAGCACTGAAATGTGTTTGTATTCTGTCAAGGTTTTTCACTGAACACACAAAGCATTAAGTGTTGTTTTTTTTTTCTTTGTCAATATTATATAGTTGTAAATATTGTAGGAAAGGTTGGGAAAACACAGATTCTTTAAATAACATGGCTCCTCCAACATTGGGATTCAAACATGCTCGCTCCCACCATCATGCAAGACATTAGGGGCACTGCGGCAAACCTGCTTTAATAACATTATTTTCTGTTTGTTTCATTGTTTTTATTGCTTTGAGAACAATTGAAATGGTAAACATTTGATTAAATGTATGGCCCCATTAGATGTCTAGACTCTGGTAGTCTCTCTACTCTGGCTTGGGTGCTCAAATTATGATGGAGTAATTAATGTATTTTCACTGATGCTGTTTGAACATGTCTCCTAACATGCCAATGAGTGGGAAAAGTGTCTCACCTCGGTGGATGCTGGGCTGATGCAAAGCCTGAAAAAAGCAGGTGGGCAGCAGCGATGCATGATAAAGCAGACTGAAGAAGGACATTTTGCAGCTTTAATGGACCAGTCAAGTAAAGCATGCCTAATATCTTTTGTGGAGTGCGCAAAGCCCTACATCTGAAGCAGCTGCACAGCTTGTGTTGACTACCTGCACTAGTTCACAGGTAACTACACAAAGGCCAAGAAAGATGTAGAGGATTAGAGCGTCTACAGTTAGTTTAATTTCTTTATTCCACGTATGTTACATACTCAAGACACAGTATGTGTCAAAGTTAGAGAAGAAAAAAATTCCATCTGACTTTCATGACATCATTGTCAACAGTTTTACTTTGCCAAAATGTTTATTCTTTGTTCTTATCTTGTTAATATGTCAACAGCACACAATTCCCGGATGCTTATCATCCATTACACAGAAGTGTCGACACTGCTCATACAGGAAGGTGTGTCGGCTAGTACAAATTGAATTGGGAACATTAATATTCCACTTGGGCCCCTGTGCACCTGAGCAGGCCTCTCATACAGTGAAGTGGAGAGAGACATATAATGTTCTGTCAGCATATGCGCTGGGTACCGTCCATCTGCGTGATGGCCCCCAAAGCAGCACTAATTTCCCTCCCCACTCCTCTTAAACTACTATGGAAACCACGACAGTCAACCGGCCCAGTGGGGAGGGACAAAAGAGAGAGCGATGAGCAGTCTCTATGCAGCACTTGCATGTGTACTCCACGCACATGTGGATTCCAGACCTGTTTGCGCATACATGGCAGTGTGTGTTTACATCTTTACTACAGAGAAGGATGCATGCAAATCCTGCCCTTTTGAGACCATCTGAGTTCACCAGCATGTACTAACGGCTGCCATATTGCAACAGAGGTCACCTGTCTGCAGTCTGGGGACTGGTTCATTTTTGCACCTTTCCTTCCTCATACCTGATTAGCCAGTTTCCCCAGAGGCACCTTATCCTTACTGCCATCTGCTGGTGCAGCATCCATGCTGATTAATTAACAAACACCACTATAAACAATCTTGCCTCTCAGGAAAACAGTCATCATGTAGCACATCTTCAAGGATAAGTGTCAAAGAAGTGTGTCACTGAATTCCTTGAGTTTTCTAACCATGAACTTCATCTCACTTCTTTCACTTTCTTCTGTCATTTTCTGATAACATCAGAAGCAGAGCAATAAAAAAAAGTAGAAACCTCATTGTGGGATTCAAAAAGTGGGGAAAGAACTACTAATTTGTAACACTATTGAAACATAAATCTGTAATCATTTGACATGATGCGAAACACACTGAGGTTATAACATTTAGTTATAACCCTCAGGAGAATTTTTGATGTTGGTTTGTAGGCATTTTAAAAAAGGTTTAAGTGTTGTATACTAGCTCTTAGCTCCGTAAGGCAAGTTGAAGAATTTGATTTTAAGGCACCTTTACAGTAGAAATAACTCTAAAAACCTCAGTTGTGCATCAATGATTTGAAATATTATTGAAAACTTCACCTTCCATAAATTTAACATGTTTTTGACTAAATGTTGCTATAATTCGTTTCATGTTTAACTTGCCTTTCATTGTATTTTTCTTTAGGTTTTTGTGTACTGAAGCTAAAATGAGAATGAAATTATTTAATTTTTTGTGACTTGTCGGCATAAAGGGAAAAGAGAAGGTCCAAGGAAGAAAAAAGTGGGAACTAAAATCAGCCACCTAACACAGAGAAGGCAATACCATTAAACATCTGCCCACCCTTTTGACCTCCTCAGCTTATGTCAAATTAGGTGCAGTTAAACTGTAGTGAGATTGATGGGAAGATAAGGATTGTGGCAAGTGTGTAAGTGTGTGTGTGGGTAATCTCGTCTGGTTTATTGAAATGTTGCTCATTGTGTGGTGTGCTGTGGCTCTGGGAGCCAAGTTGGTATTTTCTCCTGTGGCATACTTGGCAGAATGGCACATACCATGAGCATATTTATTCAAATATGTTTTCAACCACAATTTAAGAGTAAATCAATTGTAATGCTATAAAAATGACAATACTGTGCAAACTGTATGTAGAGCACAAATTAAAGCTTTGTGCTATTAATAGGCTAGGGAAACACTGGTCAAACGCTGATTTCCAAGCTGATAGAGCTAACAAACAGCCCTCTATGTTAATATAAAATAAGTATGGTGTTAAATATATTTTCGTAAGGTTTTCAACAAATTCAATTTTAGGTTTTTTTCAAATATTGATTTTTTTATGTTGTTTTGGGGGGGGGGGGGGGGGGGGGGGGAATTTTTGGTGGGTTCAAAAAACCCAAAAAAAATTATTTTTTGTGTTTTTTTTTGTTTTTTTTTGTTAGTGTTGGTTTGTTTT
>CAEGAD010032530.1:0-70118 GCA_903067055.1 Poeciliopsis paucimaculata | reverse complement strand
TTTACAATTTTAAACATTTATATATATACGTATATATATATATATATATAAATGTTTAAAATTTAAAAGGCCTTCTAAAAGGCTCTTTTTGTTCCATGTTGTTTACATTTTATTTTACATAAATCCATTGTAAAAATCTTACAGTGGATGAACATGAGTACTGATGTTGTTGAACGTGGGGGGAAGCCGGAGCACCCAGAGTGAACCCACACCTACACTGGGAGACATTTCCCACCGTGCAGTTCTGACTTTTTAATATTCAAATGTCCAATTAACAACAACAGTAGGTCCAATTACTGCCACAATAAAAATCTTACAGAAAGGTAAATAGTTTTCAAAATTTTTCCCAATTTGTATAGGTTATACAAATTGGGAAATTTGTATAAAAGGCTCTTTTAGTTCCATGTTGTAGATCCATTGTAAAAACCTTACAATGGATGAACAGGAGTACTGATGTTGTTGAACGTGGGGGAAGCCGGAGCACCCAGAGTGAACCCACACCTACACTGGGAGACATTTCCCACCATGCAGTTCTGACTTTTTAATATTCAAATGTCCAATTAACAACAATAGTAGCTCTTTTTTCCAATTACCGCCAATCACCCAACTCACACGTGGCCCCACCGCCCTTTTAAATCTAATATGCTGAAGACATGAATTGATGTCTACATTGGATGGACTTTACATCTGTTTCTGTACTGGCGCACAAGTGATGGTGTTAACGCCTTTTTGAAACGCCGCCATAAAGAAACTTCTTTCTTGGGGCTCTCGTCTTGTATTTCTGAGACATATTCCTGTTCTGTTGACTCTTCAGCCGCATCGGATTCTGATTCGTCGATGAATGTGATCTCTATATCTGAAAGGCTTATTCCCTCTTCTTCCATTACATCACTCTCCACTTCGGTGTTAACTTCAGGAACTTTACCTTCTGAAACTTCTTGTTGGATTTCAGGGACAATTTTGTCTTCAGCCGCATGCTGTAGTTTACTGATCACTGTTTCCTTTCTGTGAATTTCTTCATCTTGATGGTCCCCATTTTGTTGTGTCCTGGACGTTTCCTCGTCAGTGATCTGCTGTACTTTATCGATCACTGTCTCAATCATATCAATGTAATTTTTGATGGTATCTGTCTGATCCCCAACTATTTCGGGTATAGAAATTTTTTGTTTAACGTTTTCCTCAGAAACATTTTCATTAATCAGGGTCTCCAACTCGGTCGCAGCTTCCATTGCTGCAGTTTCTTCTTTCATCTCTGTTTTTACCAAATCAGATTGGTAACTGACTGGTTTGTGGTTTGAGCCGTCTTGTGAATCTGCATGAATTTCAACAGAAACCGCCGAATTCTTGCTGCGTCTACTAAGTGGGAGTACTCTCCTTAGTAGAGCGTTTTGCTGTTTGAGTTTAGCATTTAACTTTTGATTGATATTAAACATCTCTTCAAGCTGTTGTAATAAGTATTTTTGTACTTTGATATATTCCAGTTCAGAAGAGTGGGGCAAATTTTGAATCTCACTTAAACACTCTCTTTGAACGTTTTCTGCTGCTTTATTATTATGAAACTCAGTGAAATTCTCTGTCTGAATCCTTAGATCAGCAGGGGCACGTTTCTCCAACCAGATTTGAAATGAAATAATTTTCTTATTTCTCGTGGGTGGCTGTTTCTTAGACGTGTAGGGCTGTTCCTTTTCTGCTACATTGATTTTCTCCTCCACTAAAGCAATGCTGTCTTCTTCACTGTGTTCATCCTGCTTTTCAATATTTACTCCAGAAAGCTCTTGGTCAACGTGTTCCTCCGACCCGGTTTCAAATGGTACCTCGTTCTTCTCATCAGACTCACTTCCAGGTGGCTGTCTGTCCCCATTTCGATCCACTGTCTCCAGTGCTTTAGTGGTCGACTCATTTTCAATCTCCAGTGAAGCGTCCTTTTTACCAGAAATCTTAAGAAACTTTGGTGCATGCAGATCCCACCAGGCTGCAAAGGACACCTTCTTCTTCTTGGGCTTGGGTGGCTGTAATTTCCTTTCGACAATCTTGTCGGATGAAACCTCTTCGACTCTAGGCTGGTTGGACTGCATCATAACCTTTGCTTGTTTCAGGTGCAAGCTAAAAGTACTTGTCTAGAAACTCAGTAAAGATTTCACGTTATGTTTGATACCAATCTCCAAAAGAAACGTGCACCAAACAGAGTTGAAAATCTTACTGTGAACTGCTAGATAAATTCTCAAGAGAAACGTATCAACAACGGCTGCTAAACGATTGTGATGACAGTAGATCGATGTGAGGAGCTTACATAATCGCTGGTGATGTCAGAATTCTGCCTTTGGAGTTGTATTGTGATGTCACATTGTGATGTCACAGTTTTGTTTGATATTCGGAGCAAGCTTGTCTTACGGATTTCTTATTAATATGACGGATTTATAATGTATAAAAGTGTTGTTGATGTCATTTAATTAGCTCTACATCCTTAGGAAAATGAAAAAACTTGTTCTTTTGTGAGGGAATTTATATTTTACGGTTCCAGTAATGCCAGAATTAATGATAAATAATAAAGACTTTGTGGTGCTCTGATTTAGTAATGTAATCATATGTGTATATATATATATATATATATATATATATATATATATAAAGTTTTGGGTCATGTTTCAGGACTACAATGGAGTTATACCAAAACTGTTTAAATTTTAAAACCTTTCAGACTATGTTCACTTCTGTAAATTGCTTGTATATTTAGTAGTGTGAAATTTCAAATCTTTAATAAAGTGTGGACTAAAAATGATGGCATCAATCACAAACGCACATTTTCGAGAGAGAAGCAGGCGATCCAAAACTATGTTGGGGACAACACAGTATCCCTCTTCCAGACTGAACGTCTTCCTCCATTTGGACAAACAAAGCTCTCTGAAGCATTTGTTCTCGGGACTCAGCGTTACATAATCCAGATGACTGAATACAAATAGCAAATGCATGTCATCGGCCTGATTTCTCAGTGTAAATCACTGGCTCTGTATGGTTTGTTGCTGGTGAGTCTGGACAAAAGAAAAATCCTGGCATCGAATCAGATCCTCCTTATTTGCTTTTATCTGTCACTTCCTGACAGTGAGGATTCTGCAACCGCCCAGGGCGGCATCTGGCAGGGGACAACATGAGATGTGAGAAATCATGCCAAAATCACAACAGCAACAAATTGCTAGTGTAAAAATTGTTTTTATGATGCATTTTGCTCCAAACCAGCAAGCTGATTATTGTTTCTACTTTCTGAATGTTTTGCTCTGAAATAATTCACCTCATTGTATGAGTAGCTTTGAGCAGTACTAGATAAAGATCCCAGCTCATCCACATTACAGAAACAGATTTTTATTTCATTTAAAGTCCAGGCTGATTGATGTGAATAAGATTCAAAAACATCTGCAGTTCCTAGTTTGCATCAACCTACATCTTGAGACCTTTGATCTACTGCAGAAAAAAAAACAAAAAAAAACTCAAGGCTAAATGCAGTTGCATGCTGTTGAAAGACAACATGCTCACAGATGAGTGAATGCACTTTAATTCACTGCTGCTAATTTCGTTTCCCAGAGTTCTGGCACTGGATGCAAGACAAGCCGGGCAGGAGGCCAATGAGGTGATGGTTCAGGTCCCACAATTATTGTTACGAAGGTCAGCTGAACATAAAAGTTCTTGTGATTACGCCTATATGCTGGAAACAGCCTTCATGTGACAGGCTGGTTGCTGCAGGAGGATTATACTTAAACAGAATAAACAAGTTAAAATTACGACAATAACAAAAAAACAACTACATATTAATGTGTAGTTTAAGAATCAAAGTAGTTTTAGTTAATATCAAGGTTCTAAGCAACATGTTTAAAGGATTTCACATTACTCAAAACTGTACATGTTTACACTGAATAGTAGTTTTGATGAATATATATAGTTTTAACCACAGCATTTTGATTTTATGTACACATTGCTATGTTTTATTTAAGAACATTATAGTAATATTCTGCGATGGACTTGCAACCTGACCAGGGTGAACTCCTCATCTCCAGTGACCGCTGGAAATAGAAACCGGGCTCCCCGCACTAATGCAAGGATAAACAGGTTTAGACAATGATTGATTGAATAGAAAGTAATATTATGCCAGTTAGTGTCCTTAATAAGACACATCAGTCTTTATGTATAGGGTTTGCACACCAACAAATTGTCAAGACAGTGAAGAGATTTTTAGTGAGCTCAAAAAAGAACTTAAATAGTACAAACTGAATGAACCGCAGAAGAAAAGTAGGAGAGAAACCAGCAAGACCACTGGGAGAGATACAGGAAGATCTGACTGAAATGGCAAAAAAATAAATATAAATATTTAAATGTTGTGTAGGTGATGATTAGAAAAATGAATGAGTGATCGATGCACTGCTGCAGAAAAACTGTTAAGGGAGAAAAGAGTTGAGACACTGAGACAAGCCAATTTAAACATCATAAGAAATGTGGGAGCAGATATAGACTTGCACACTTAAAGAGTTATGTAAATAAATCTAAAACACATATGCACAAGAAAAACGGTAAAATACCAAACCCCAAACAGAAAAGTCAAAAGAAGTTCTCATGTCCAGTAAAGGCATTCGCCCTGAACTTATTAAGGTGTTCCCAGTCTAGAAGAGATTAATATTCTCTTCGGAAAGTTCTGGTTCCGATCCAGAACTGAGGGGTTCCCTGAAAGCCTCCAGAGAGTTGTGTCTTCATGTGATGCAAACTCCCAGTGAATTACCCCATCTCCACTGATAAGGCCAGTCACCCTATGAAAGGAGTTCATTTCAGCGGTTTATATCCAGGAACCATTTCATTCAGGCATCAACCGAATGTGATCTGGACTCTGTCATGGCTGACAGAGGAGTTCATGGACCAGATATGAAGACAATGTCTGGTTTGAGAACCCACAACATAACTACATGAAGCATTTTGCTCTGCATATAAAAATATGTGTGAGAGTTTGTTGAGATGTTAAAGTAAACTTTGTAACTTTGGCTGTTACAGTCTGACATAATTACCATGCTGCCAGCACAGAATAAATGTGTGCTTGGTTTAGTTTGATTCATGGAAAGAAAAGTTTTACTTTAAACTGAGACAATTTTATTTACATCTGAAGAAGTGCAGCTTGCAAATGCAGGGCAGATTTCTTACATCAATGTAAGAAAGTATACTTTTCAGATGTTGCTCCCGGTGAATGCCAGCTGGCCGAAGAGCTGTTATCCTTCTTCGAACATGTCAACACTTTCTTCGAAAAGCAGTGACAGCATTTGTTTTTCCACCCCTGTTGCTGCAGTTCATATCCGATTGGTCTGGGCTTTGCAGGGGAGAGACTCTGACTTGAAGAGGAGAGGGAGCCAAGGAGGAGTGTGAGTCCGTCGCCAGAGCTCCGCGGCGGAGATTTACAGGCTCCTGGAGAGACTCTCATAAGTTTGCAGAAAATGTTTCTTGATTTTTATGATCTTCCAGGACTTATTTCCAAATCTTATTCCTAGGAATGGCTTATGGTGTTGTTTTGCGCAAATCAGATACAGTGAGAGCAGAGAGAAGTAAACAGTATTTATGGGTTTCATCCTTGTATTTCACACAAACACTTCATAGAAAGAAACAAGTTTAAACATTTTTCACATGTACACAGCTGTAAGTTTAGTTCGTGTGGTTTTCTTAATCAGATGCAGTTGAGCCCAGAGTTATTCATACCCCTCTGCACTGTTGATGTGCATCAGAGATACTTTTACTTCACTGTTTTACTCCTTACTCATTGACATTTTTTCTCGGAAGACTTGTTGCTCTTATAATGAAGAGCAACAAATTTGTATGACATATTTCAGTAACAGATCAACTTTATGTCTGTAGTCTGCAAACAGGTCACCAGTCTTTGGGGGTTGATGTGGTCAGTCCAGACAGCTTGAACTTTTCTGTACACGTAGTGATTTTTCAGTCTGGTCTTGTTGTGGTAGTTTAGTAGAGAACATGAGCATATGTGAACATTTGTCTGGGTTCAGCTTCTGTAATAGACTGATGATTGGTTCAGGTTTTGCACCATCTCTGACTCCAGAGTAAAGAAAGATCAAAATGAAAAATCCTCCATTGTTGAATCCCATTATGGTGGTTTAAAATACTGACACTTTGTCGTCTGACTCTTTGTTATGCAGGATTAACAAGGATGCATCACATTCACTGGAGATGGCAACTGATGAACTGCACGCAACTTGAGATAAATTTATAAAGCTTTGGTTTTGCTCATTAAATCGGGCCAATAGCTGAATCTCCAGGAGTTTTTTCTTTATGTGGGATAGTTGTTGTTTGCGGTTGGTCTATGCAAACCATTTGGAACAAGGAGATGAAACCATTTGGCCCAGTAATGGTTTCATGTGTGCCTTTTGGAAGCACACATCCATAGAGACAGATGGGAATCCCTGTTGCTGGAGGAGACGCATGCGAGTCAACTAGAGTGCAAAGGAAGAGAAACTCAAGTATTTTTATGAGCGTAATCAGCCTGAAAATATGTTTGACTTACATCTTCTGGCCAACTTTCTCTTCGACTGACTTCAGCTTCCTTCCTCTGAAACTGTGGATGTTTACTTCTGAGCAGTGAGTCTGTGAATTTAGCACTTTCTTTTCACTTGTAGACATTTCAGTGAACACGTAAGGCTCTTATGTGGTGTTTATTTTCTGGCAATGTTTTGTGAAATGTTATAAAATGATAAAATTCGGTTTTATAAAGCGTGAAAGAAGCAGATAACTCAATGGTAAATCTCTCAGTGCTGATAATATGACATGGCCAGATGTCTTTTATCTTTTTGGATTTAGTTTTCTAAGTATTCAGGCTTGGAAAACTTGTCAAGCCAAGTCAATGTTTTTGTCTGGATGATATAATCACTTGAGGATCAGCATCTGTCAGCTGAAGGTGAACTTGAGCTTCCTGACCACCATATTTAGCCAATGTAAATACGTTTTTAAAGACTCTTTCATCTGATTTCAGTTCATTAATTTCATCCAGTTCCCAAGCACTGCTTGGTAACTTTCCAGGTTTTTTCACAAGTCATTGGAAATATCTTCAACAGGAGAAAATGGTTGACAAAGGTGCTGGGGTTACATATGGACTTTTTTGCATTAAAGACAGCCCTCTGCTTTATATTTGTGCTGGATGTTGCTTTGAACCCTCTTAAAGGTTTTTGTATTTCAGCACTAATAAACCTGAAGCATCTGGTAGAGAGAGAAGAGGATCACATTTATCAGACATTAAATGATTAAAGTTTCTGTGATGAGAGCAGCAGCCTTTGACAGACAAAAATGCATTTTTTTTATTATTATTTCTCATTTTACAATTTTTCTATATCTCACAAATTGTTGGAAATAGGCTGCTAACAATAAAAACAAAACAGGAAAATAAATGGACCAAATTTCTTGTTTATTTCACATTCATTAAAAACTCTCCCCTGTAGGCAGAGAACTGGTGCAACATTTTTCTAAATAAAAAAAATCCTTTAAAATCCAGACTATTTTGTTAAAACAAATTCAACCATTTGTGGGTCGGGATGAATCCCAGATGTCTCAGGATCATGACAACACCTCTGAGAATCACCGAAGGCCTATTATGTCCTGGTGTGACTAAGAGTTGTTAAACAGCTCGGCACTTAACACCACTTATTTTGTAAACTTTTCCAATCAAATGTTGTTCAGGGAAAAATTAAAAATAATCTTTCCCAGCCCACAGCTGGAAAAACACAACACTAGAAAACACAACTTTAAGTGATATTTGGACTTCTATTAACATTGTTTCCCTGATTTATTTGTGTGAGTTGTGATGTTCATAGATTGTTGTTAATTTGTGTCTTTTTATTCTTTTAATGAATGCCACTTTGTGTTTATAACTTTTAGAGGTGTTGTTAAGTTTGTTATTGTCCCTTCAGTGCCTCAACTCCTATTTTGTGCTTGGTTGAAGTGTGCAGAAGTTTTCTTTTTGCTCGTTCTGGTCTGTTATTACGTTATCAGTGACCTAACATGTTTTTACTTTTGTTGAGACACAGGATTCTGGACCATGCACTTTTGCTCTGTCTATTCTGGTTTCCTGATTGTATTATTTTTAGGGAACATGATGAACATGTCAGCTGCTACGCTGATGACACCCACAGTTATTAATTAATCATTCCTTACTGACCAAATGCGTTAGGTAATCTTCCATCTGGTTTTATAGGTTCAAATTATGTTTCAGGATTTCCCCCACCCCCACTCATATTTGTCATGGTACAGTTTCATTACTTTTAGATAGGATTGGTTTTCTGGACTACAGCGATGAAACGTTGGACATAGGATTGTTTTTCCGTCAACAGGCCTTTGGAAAAACAGCCATTTTCCAGCATCTGGAGCTTCCTGCACCAAACAAAAGCTAAAAACGTAAGCTTTCATGTTTCTTATGCTGCTTTAGGTGCACAAAAAACATCTGTTAATAAGTAGTGCTGCAATGGATCTGTCAGCTTACAGATTTTCTCGGTTTTTCCTCCACATTGTCGCCTTTTGTCACATTTAAATGATCATCAAAAAATAATCAGACAAATATACCTCAACTAAATACTAAATGTTTTCAAATCACCATTTAATTTCAGAAAGGAATTAAGTTATTTAAGCTTCAAATTGTTCCCATGTGAAAATGCAGTCACCACTCTTGGTAAATCATAAATAAGTTGTAATTAACCAAATTAATTGAGTTCGGTGACACCAGCCACACACAGGTTTGGTCATGGTCTTAATGGGTGTTTTATGGTTCCTTTGTTCCGTTTTTCATGAGTTTGTATATTTGGGTCTGTTTCCGTCTTTTTGTGCAGCTCATCATAATTTCTGCTTAGTGCTTTTGTTTCATGTTCTTGTTTTCTTTCATTTTCCAGCTTTCCTTTTTTCCTGGTTTATTTGGGAGTTGCATGGTAGAGCTGGAGTCTTCTCTGTGGGTACGAAGTTTTTAATTCGTCTTGTATCATTCATAGTTTGTCCCATTTGCAAGTAACTTTTTCTATAAATAGTCTTTTTTTATTCACATTGTTTGTTATACAGTTTTGTATATTAAACAGATATGTAAATCTATTTAGCAATGTTTACAATTAATGTCATAATGTTTAAAATTAACCTTGATTGGTGGTGCACTTCTTAAAACAGCTGCTTGGCATCAAGAAGGCTTTGGGTTCGAACCCTGGGCTGGGTTTGTAGGTACTTTCTGGGAACTCAGACTTTTTCTCACAGTCCAAATATTTGCAGCTTAGGTTTCCTTGTCTCTCTCTGTTGTTTCCTTGTGAGTGTGTTTATGTTTCTTTGTGACTTCTCCAGGCACCAGGAGAAGGGCACCAGGCCTGTTGTGACCTCACATTGAGAACATAGACAATGGTTTATGAAGTGCAAACCCTCATCAAGAGGAAGCTGAGCTCTGACCAAACCATAAAATAACCTCACATAACCCATGTATCACGTGACTGAGGAGGGAGATTTATTGTTTTTTAAAGTTCAGACTATATCTGAGTGGAAAGCTGGAATGAAATAACCCCAGATCTTAATTCTTATGAAATGATGATTGCTTAACAATGATGTTTTCGTATTTTTAACATAACTGTGAACCAGTCGAACTTTAACCCATTATTTACTTGGCACCAGCTTCGTACATCGACACATGGCACTGACTGTCCTGACTTCGAGAAAAAGGATTTCGTTGAGCAGCTGAATGAATAATCCAGAATCTCAACACCAAATAGCAAAATGCCAAAATCAGGCCATTTGCACATAGAAATTAATATCTGTTTCTGATTGGAACCAGGCTCTCAGAAACGTGCACCCATATTGCACATAGCGATCTTTAGTACTCCCTGTAGTAAATTTGATCTGTTTTGACCCGCAAGTTTTAGCCAGAGACCCATTTTGGGTTTGTTTCAGGATCTTGGCCTGCTGGAAATGGGAAAAAAACCCATTTAGTTCTTGGATATTTATGAGTTTGAGTGCATACTGCAACCACCTTTGAAATCTCTGGAAGAGACTGATGGCCACATTAGTATCTTCAGGAAGTCCTTCATGAACCAAGCCTTGGTGAATTATCAGTGTTTGAAGGTCAATAGCTACACACCCTCAACTATTTTACAGATGACATGAAATTGTCTTCAAGAATTTCCTGATACTGGATAAGAGCTCTTACCCTCATTATCTTGCTCAGATTTGCAGAAGCTGTCAAGTTGTTGAGGGGTAAGATGAAAAGGCATGTATACTCATATTTTGTTACAATTTAGAGCCTGTTTTTTCAAATGTGGAAGGAAATCAGGGTCCACCTGATGAAAACACCACTTACACAGGCCCTGGGCAAACGTCTGTGCGAGCCCACAGTCCAACGCATTTATAAATGCAATCATTTTTCAGAAGCAACTAGAGCAGGAGAAAATATCTTGATCTTGGGTGTAGCTCTTTATTATACCATTCCTGGACTCTTTCTGTGAAACACTGTACCGGATTCCGGTTCATTAAAAAAAGTCAATGCTGGCTCAGTCTAACCAACGCTCCCAAAGCTTTTTCCATGAAAAACATTTTAAAATGCTTCATTTATAGAAATACAAGCGGCAATGCAAGCCTGCCAACATATATTACAGCTTCATATACAAATATATAAATGTACAATCAATAAATACAGTGCGAAGTCTTCTTCTTGAGATGTACGGTGAACATTAAGGCTTGCTTGGTGATGGGGTTTTTTTTCTTCTTCTTTTAGGCTCAATTTGTGGCTCTGCGTAAACTGAGTTGGAACTCTGTTTCTGGATAATTAAACTTGCTATACTTAAAAATACTGAAAGGAAAGAATGCAAATCACTAATATGGTGCAGTTTGACCATTCTTGACATCTTAAATGCTGACCAATGACACAAAATGCAGCAAGAACAAACAACACTTCAAGAGATTAGGTGTTAGCATGTGGCTCATGTTCAAAAAGAAAAGATCGCTGATGCTGATTACAGTATTTACAAGGAACACTATTATCGACTTCAGTAGGTAGCGAAAGTTTCTTTGGTCCCTGTCGATTGTTGGTAATTAGTGGTTAAAAAAAGTAACTGTGGGCACAAAATAGTTGATTAGAAAACAAACACAGAAATGTGCCATGATTATGCCTATCACTAAGAATCATTTACAGGTTATCAATAATCCCAGTTCACATAGGCAAAGGAAACACAACATTTCAGGGTTCTGAAATTACATCAAAGTCAATAAAAACGGTTCATACGCGATACACAAGCATAAACAATGATTACAAAGCAGCAATAGCTACTTAAAATGGACAGTTGTTTTTTTTTGTTTTTTTTTAAAAATAACAAGCACATCCTCAAAAATGAAACCAGTAACTTTTTTTGCAACAGCAGAATTTGAAGAGAGACACAGGAAGTCAGAAGAAAAGTGATTTCATAAACTGCGGATGAGGTTGGGTTGGTTTCAGGGCAGAAGTAGGAAGATAGGATCATTCACTAAGTGTCCAGGTGTCTGCAAATGGTTCCCCAGTGTTTCTGTGTGCTGTCCATCTTTGGTTGCGCAACTAGAGATGGATGAGGATTCCGGTGAGCAATTTCAAGTTTTCTTCAAGCCTCGTTCTGATCAAAGAGACTACCCTGCGTCTTGAGTCTGTGCATCCTGGCGGGAAGAAAAGATGAAAACATCAAGTTCAACGCTGATCAGGGTTTAGGTTCATCAGGATTGAGTCTGTTGGGAGATGAGTGACGGTAACTTACTGTCTTTCTTTACGGCTCAGTGTGTCTTCTTTTGACTTGACAAAGACTGCGTTTTCCCCTCCTCTAACAAGGTAAGCAAACTCTCCTTCTTTTGCGTTAAAGATCACCCTGCAATCATACAGATAATATATGTCCAGTCAACAATAAACATTTAATTCTTGAGTAAATAAATGTTAGTATAAAGACAAAGAACTCACTTGGACTGAGTCTCGCCACATTTGATGCGGAGCTTTCGGAGGTGAAACTTGCTGCTGCCCCAAAGGTCGGACCAGCTGAAAAGTGCGTCCTTCTCCCAGCGAATCTTGACGATCATCAGGTCACCGATGTCCACGTCGGTGGTGATCAGGAAGGACAAGGTGCTGTTGCTATCAAGGGTGGGCCTGATAGGTTAAAGGAGGAAATATGTTCAGAGATTGGCATATTTGATTAGTCTTATTGCATGTAAATATTCACTGAGAAACTGGTGAATTCTCGTCACAATAGAAGTAGTGACTGAAGGAAGGAGATTGAAAGTTAGCTGTTTTTAGTCCCACTGAGTTGTTGGAGTCGTAAAAAGCCTAAAAGCTGCAGGAAGCTTAGGTAAAGTAAGGGTGTACCTTTGCTACAGGGAAAACAAATGGACAACTGGTGGCATTTTGTTATGCTAACCAAGAAAACACTGATAGTCGCTCTAACAGAAGATGCCATAAACCATTTAGACTATCCCTCCTGCAATCCTTTTGTCTTTGTTTGATAATATTAATGAAATCCTGTTTAACTGTGAAGCTGTGAAACCTCACCCATTCTCTAACACACATAGTGTGACATCTCCTTCGTGTCCTGCTGTACATTATTAGTAATCGACCGTAGAAACACTGCTAAAGGAATGAGTCATTTTACTATCTAACATAGGTGTAAGATCACATCTCTTTACTCTCAAATATTAAGTTGTTTTTAATATTAAAACTGTAATTGTTTGTTTAAATGAATATAGAGGGAAGAAAGGAATATATTTTGTTACAGTCCACTTCTCTATTTTGAAGTATACAAAAATTATTAGCATGAAAAGGAGCTAATTAAATACACTATTTGTTGTATTATTTTTGCTCTGATTTTATTTATAGATACCCTTATCCACAAACATATATCCGTAATATGTATGTGGATTTCCAATTATGCAAATGAGAATTTTGTTTATTTTAGTTCACTATGAGCATTTTATTATTAGGACAGATGCGTGTTCAGTTTAGTTTTCTTGGTAAGAAAAGCTGCTCATAGTTCTTTAAAAATGATCTAAAATCAGAAGTGGGATGTGCTCACAAAACCTGAAGCCTGAAATCGGTTTCAGACCCTCATTTCCACCAACATATGCTGATGAACAACACTGTATGCTCAGCTTCATGTACGTACAGGACAAGCGGGATGTCCTCCTTCTCTCCGTGGGTTCCATACAGTGAAATCTTGATTGGCTGCTCATTGAAGCTCTGTTTGTCCTTGCTGAAGAAGTGTGCCTTCACTTGGTAATGGAAAACTGCAAGATGGAAAGAAGATTCACTCTCAGTGAAATTATATATTTCTATTTCGGCTTTATTTCACCTTTGATTAGAACTTCAAACACAAATTAGCATAGTCTTGTTTGGCTTCTGCAAACCCTTAAAAGCTCTTGAACCAGCTTGCTATTTATCAAGTAAATGTTAACACATTTGCTGATTTGTGATTTCTAAAAAAACAAAATTTTTCCGCTGCCAAAGACATGCATAGGTATCACTTTACTTCAACATACTTTAGCAACTAAAATACCCATGACCTCATGAATGCACGGAGCTTGCTGTCCTTGTGAAGCTGTATTAAGTTTCCACAATCACTGTCGGGTCTAAGAAGCCGCATTTATCGAGCCACGGTAGCTAATATTCTGAGGATTAATTTTAATGAAGGCATGTGCACGATTTAACTCCCAGTAATGCAGACTAAGGCATGTAAATCCAGGAAGACTTTTCTACTTTTCTTAGATGTTAAATAGATTTCCTTTCTGTACTTGCAGTCAACATTCAAGAACAAATTTTCCTCTCCCTGAAAAAGTCAAGTTTACTTTAGTTTCACACCGTTTCTGTTGAGATTTACCTTTGTAAGGCATCATATCCCGAGTCTTGAGGTACATCCTGGCACTGCGGGCCGTCCGGACCTTGTTGATGTTGTAGCCAAGCTTGTTGCATCGGTTCTTCCTGCAGCTCAGGCACATTCCCTTGTTGAAGGTGTCCTTGGAGTTGCAGCGGTAGGCCATGCTCTGCTGCTGGGTGTTCAGCAGCGAGTCGATGAACAAGTGGATGGAGCGCTCATGGGAGCATTTGATAAGCTGATCCATATCTGCAAACAAGAAGGCAAGAAGGCTCTTCGTTTTTTGCAGATAAATGCTGGTGGAGGCAGAAAATTACTTCCTGGTGTTTGTTCTCCTTTTTTCATTCATAGACAGTCACAAAAGAGGATGCAGAAAGCATCCAAGGCTAAGTTCTGGTTTCTAAAAGCATGAAGCAACAAAATATCGAGGAAATACACTTGACATTTTGCTCACTTTGTGTTTTTAGCTTGGAATGTTATGAATGGAGGCAAAAACACTTTAACCTGCAACCATTTGTTTTAGCAAGTATTTGACTGGCTTCTGACTGAAATTTCTTAACAATATAATATTCCTAAAACTGGTATACTTTAAAAAAAAAAAAAAAAAAAAAAAATGCTAATTAATGCATATGTCTTTATCTGTAGAAGCCTGGAAGGTTTTGAGTTGCATACTTTGGAGGCCCTTGATCCCTTCTGATGCAATCCCCAGCAAGGTATTCTGGATGTCACAACCCGGCTGGAAGGTTCCTCCATTGGGGTAAATGTCAATGTGGCCCACTGGTCTCTGGATGCCAATGCTGCGGTCTGGAGAGCCTCTGGTGTTGGTGTGCAGGACATCCACAAACTGGGCATCGCCTCGGGACAGAGTGCTCTGCTCGTCTGCGTGCTCGAAGGTGGGACCGGCGGGATCCAGACCTGGGCACGAGCACAAAACAATCGATTAGCTGTGGAGATAAACATGATTGGAGATAAAATGCTACCATTTGGAACACTTATGTTTCAAAGCATTAAAGGCCTGAAAGTCTGTACTCAATCTGACCTTCTGATTTGTGCAGGCAACAACAACAAAAAACAAACAAAAAAAACAAGTTTGATGGTGCTTAATGGCCCACTGCTCTCAGATCTAGTAAATACACCATTATTTGAAGGAGGTGAGAGAGATTTTAAAGCTGGATCAACTTCATAGAAGCAAATTGGAGCTCTAAATCTGACACAAATTGGCTGCATGCACACACACAATGGAGGCCTGGAATGTAGAGGGTGACTGATTCAGACATATATACATGAAGGTATGCATCAACAACCTTAAGAATTCAATTTAATACTAAAATAACCAAACAGCCTGTTAAAAAGATATTGAGTTACAACTTTATCATGGTCTTTTTTAAATTTAGATTATAATCCAAGGTTCCTAACATGTCAAAACTGAATTATTTCCCAGTCAATTTTTCAAAGTTCTCAGCCTCCTTTAACCATTTTTATCATATAACTAGCATAAATGTAATACATTATATGAAGTTATGTCATTAACGGACGGATTGATACTAAATCAAAATTGCAAAACCCTTTAATCAAACTGCTGACTTTTTCAAGACTGTACAGAAATCCTGGTAGTCATTTAAGTCACCTGTGATCCTGCTGATCTTATGGTCAGTGAGATCTCCAGCAATGCCGGCCACATGTGCTCCCAGACTGTATCCCAAAAGATGAATCCTCTCCCACGGCAACTGCAGCTCTTTCTGCAAAGCGACAAAACAAGTGAGATGTGTGCAAGGAACGCCTTAACACAATCGAGAGGAAAGCCTGCAGAAATGAAAGCTGCACTTGGCAAGGCTCTGAAGCATTCTGACCCAGGAAGAATGTGGGAAATAACCCAGAAAAAGGATTTGGTGCAATTTCATACTGTGCCAAATTCTAGACTGCGTTTAAAGTTTGAAGTTGCGTAAGTAAAGGGAAAGCTTTCGGTTGTTGCAAAAGCCGTGCCCTTGCTAACACTAAGCCTTGCAACCATGGCCGCAGACATGACTATAAAATGTGTTTATAGCCATTTAAAATCTCATAGCGTAGACAAGCATAACCACATGGCCTCATTGGAAAGAGAGCATTAAGGAGCAGATTTTAGTCGCTGATCTGAACTCAGCGACTAAAATCACATGTTATATTTACAGCACTCAAAGGGCTAATGCAGAGAGGGTGATCCAACAGCTCACCTGCAGCCATGTAACGAACTTGGCCACATCTCGGCCAACCAGCTTGGTGTAGGCTGCGGAGGTGGGGTAGTGCTGGTTGGCGCGGGTCAGCCAATCCACCACGATCACGTTAGCAGTTGGCACACGCTCATACAGAGCGGACACCAGCTTGGGCACCCAACTCTCAAACATCCCTGTTACCTGCATGGCAAAGCATAAAAGCAGCAGGTGAAACTGTGACCCACATATGAACAAAATAAATATCTCCTCAGGGCATTTTGCAAAAGTTTGTAGATAAATGCTGATAGTCATGTTTTGTGCTGTTGATGCCTTATGTTTCAAAGAACTGTGAAACATAAGATTGTGTTAATGTAACGAAGTAACATCAGTTTCATCAGTAACATCTGCATTCAAGGAATCGACTAGTATGAGAATCTTCACTATGCTAAATATGAGTAATAATCCTGAACATCAACATGGTGTAGTTGCTTTGAAAAGGGAAGCAAAATCACTCACACTGCTGCTAAGATTATATAGCATGTAATAGTTTGAGTATTACCATCACAACTTTTGTATTTTGCATCATAAATATTGACTGTGCACTACTTTCTAAGAGGTTAATCGACAGTATTTTATCCCTTTTGGTTTGCCGTTCTGCATTTTAAGTGCCCCACACATGAAGTGAGCTGGTTAATTAGTCAGGCTATCTGCTCTGATAGCCAACCTGAAGTCAGCTAGTGAGCAGACGTGCTGATCACAGCAGTGTGGGACTTCTTCATTTTCCACATCATAAACTGCCCGTGTTTCCTGAGATTTTAAATATTTCCGAAATATTCCAAATTCGTCTTTCATATAAGCAGAGGTATAGAAGAATTATTTTTGCCATCTGACAGGCAGTGAACAGCAGCAGGTTAAAGGACAAAGCAGAGCTGTGTTTTCTGTATCGAGATCATGTTTTCATTCACGTATATGTAACAAAAAAGTGTTTTCTATATAGTAATCAGTTTTATATATATATATATATATTTATTTATTTTTTTTACTTCCACAGCAGTTTAGCTTGTGCTGCAGAAAACATGTGGGTGACAATGCACACATGGTCAGGTCAGTGTCTGAGGTCAGCTGCCATATGGCGTGATTTATCCAGCACTGCCTCTGTGTTTAGTTGGAGACTGGCCAAGGTCTCATCAGGTTCAAATTGTGCAGCATGACTGGCTTTAAATCAAATTACAGCAGAAGATGCATGCATGGACCGTGTGCTTTTCCCCCTCCGCAGCTCGTGTTTTGTTTTTGTTTTTTGCCATCATATGTTGCAGGATTTTTATTTATTTATTTATTCTACGCAGAAGCTTTGCGCACAAATTTAGTCCCGGTGTCACTAACCGTCCAGCCATGTATCACAATGAAGGTCTGGGTTTCTGGGTCGAATGCGCACTCGGTGATGGTTTCTGGTCTGCCGGCCACCATGTAGCACATGTCATCATCCGGGAGCTCGGCGGTGCGCAGGGAGAACTTGGACACGATGTCAGTGAAATCCGTCATCCATTCAGTGGTGGTTGGCACAGGCGCATCGGTGACTGTGCTGTTTGCTGTTGCAAAACAAACACCAGCAGAGAGCATTGGGGTTAGTCTGCACTGTCCGGTCGGACAATTAGGATTTGTTCACAGAGAAGCATTTTAAATGCTGGTTGGCTGATTGTTAATAGAGTAAATGTGCGTTAAGTTAATTGTGAACATTTTTGTTTTACGCAAAAGTGACTGAATAATGCGTGTCAGTGTCGCCCCCTTTTGTCCTTTCTGAATCTTAACCGGGAAAACTTCATTTCTTGACACGCGACAGCATTTCTACATTTTAAATCAAACCAAATAACTGAATGCGGGTTTGTTTGTTTTTTTTCCCCCCCCGCCCCTTATAAATAAATATTTTTTAATGGATCAACGCTCAAGCCGAGTAAAACAGTTGTGTTGTATTATTCAAACATGAATAAACCTTATTGTGTGAAGAAATTATTTTCTAAATCTACTTCAACCGACGTTTCCTCCCTCTTCTTATCTATCCTCAGATCTAAAAAAGAAAGAAGAAAAACAAAGCTCCTGCCTGCTGCTTTTCTTCACGCACACACGGAGCTGCACGCAGACCTGCGCTCTCTCTTTTTTAAAAACGGGTTATTGCAGGTCAAAAAGTGGAGCCGCATGCAGCGATAAACCTGCCATCATCATATCTATCCCCCTCTTCACCTGCTTCTCGTTTAAAACTGTATGTCTCGTCAGAATCAATGTGGGTCTTACCAAAAGCTGTAGAGTTGGCGGCGGGTTCAACATCTGAAGAAAAAGTTGCGTGGATGTTTCCCAAAGTTATCCAAACAGTCACCAAGCAAATCATTTCTTTTCCCATGCTGTTTTGCTGAGTTATTCTTTTTTGATTTGGGCTTCCCGATCTTAAAGTTATTATTGTTCTTCTTATTATTTGGTTGGTCGAATAGTTGTGGATCCGCTTAAACCCAAAGCACCGATGACAAAGTGGTATGCTGTTTGCGGTTTAAGGGTGAAGCTGCTTGTGGTCTGCAACAGTTGCTGCTTGCAGGTCATCTTAATGGGTTGCTCATTTGAATACTCGAGCCTGATTGGCTGGACGGTTTTTGGGGGGCGGAGATTAAACGCTGTCCCAGCTCTGGGGGGGGGGAAAAAACTAAGGAGGTTGGTCATCCTGCTGTGAGGAAAGCGGGGCTCTTGGCAGCCAAGCAGAGGGTTTCATTTACAGAGCGCCGTTAATGTCAGCTCCCAACTGTCCGCGGGTCTGGTTTTAGTTATTACACGACACTTTCTTTTGATCTGATGCCAAAATTATGTGGTAATAGGTATTTTTGTCACACATTAGGATATTCAAAGGTTTACAACTAATTTAAAAAGCACCGTTTAAGCCAGTTAGAGAAAGAAAACCTCATTCCTTGTGTTTGTGGGACACATTCTATTTTTAGGACAGCAAGGTTGTTAGCACTGCAGCAAAACAGGATGGAATCCTGGCCAAGGCATTTTCTGCAGCAGGCTGGTTTTCCCCAGGTATTCCAGTTTCCTCCTGCAGTCCAAAAACACGACTGTTGGGTTAAATGACCTCTTGAATTGGTCCTTGGTATAAGTGTGAGTGTGCGTGGTTTGGTTGTTTGTTCAGTGTATATTTGACTGCCCTGTGATGGACTTGTGACCTGTCCCGGGTGAAGTCCAGCTGAAACCTCGCAGAGATACGTGGTAGGTTCAGACAATGGATGGATTAACGCTCAATTCTTTCATTTTATAAAGATGAATATAGATATCTAATGCTGACAAATGTGACGACGCTGGAAGAGATGCACCCAAGAGACCTGCAGTTGTAATTGCAGCACATGTTGCACAGATTTTTATTTGGTTTTAAAAAAAACAAAAAAACAACCCATGCTCACCACCAGCCTTGGACCCAACCCATCACATCAGCAACACATATTTCCCTCATGACATATGTTGTGCTGTTCGTCTGAATTTTAAAACTCATTGCTCTGTAGTAGCTCTAAGGTCCCCAAACCCTAGCAGAACAAGTGATGGACATTTTCTGGCAGAAAGATGCTCCACTTCCCCCGGCTCCTTTCATGTAATAAAAGTGAATCGGGAGTTTTGGGAGTCGGCTCGGTCAGATCAGCTTTAAGCTGTGAGCCGTGATGAGGAGACATGCAGCGTGAACCCATCAGAACAGTTGTTCTGCAACTTCTAGATGTGCCTCTGCTGCTCCACACCTGAAAAGAATAATTAGGTCATTAGCAAGGCTCTGGAGAACTTATCTACACAATAAGGAGGTAATTAAGCCATTTGATTCCAGTGTTTTGTACCTGTGGCACATCTAAAAACTGCAGGACAGCGGCCCTTGAGGACTGCAGTTTGACACCCCTGTAAATCTAGAGTGTGGACACTATAATCAGAAGCAGTCTTCTCATTCTGAGGAAAATATTCACGGTCCAACTGGCAAAGCTCCACTGCTTTGTGGGGCCTCACTGTAAGTGTGGGGGCCCCAAGCAGCTGCTCTGTTAGTGTGAGCATCATGTTCTATGGCATACACCGCTGGTGGTTGCATTGTTACCCACTGTAGAAGGAAGACAGATGTTTCCTGTGTACATTGAAACGAGACAAAGGTTTAACATCACTTCTTCATGTTGAGAGGACTGTGGCACCTGAAGCACACGATTTATGACTTTTACTAAATGCAGAAATTACAGAGAAGACAAAGCTGAGAGCAACAACAACAACAACAAAAAAAGATTCAAAAAACTGCCTGTCTTTCCCTTTGTAAGGAGGATGGGGCATTGTTGGTGGTGTGCTTTCAGACTGGGGCCCACTGTCTGATAATCCATCCATACATTCAGGATCTCTCACATACATGAGAGCTGTGTGGGTGTGGTACACGGTTCCACTTTCTCATTGGCTGACCAAGACTGAAAAGGTTTCCAGAAGAAACCCTCGTACCTCATATCGGGTCACGGGAAATAAAAACAAGATGTGGATTCAGACACCATGGGCACTCTATGCCTGCGCTTCAAGCATTTTGCCCCGTCAGTTCACAGAGTCAGCTTCAGAGCAAGACGTGAGCGTGGGTTACGAGATTTTGAGTTTAAAATGGACTGTTATGTCATTCCGTCACCCTGAAAGCAAAAAGCAGAGACTGATGGAGAATATAAAGGAGATGAAGCACTTTCATGATATTGCACAGAAAGATGCCAGGTTTCTTAGCTGTGATAACAAAGTGAAAAGTGTCAAATGTGTTGTGCAGAAACACAGACGTGACAAACCCTATCCATCACAATAATTCAAATTCAAAAATATTTTATTGATCCCAAAGTTAAATTAAATGTCACCCTCCTGTCTTAAATGCTGCTCCTCTTTCATTTTAGTCATTCAAAACCTCAAATTTTCTTTTTTAATTGTCTCAAATTGTTTTTATTCAGGGTTTTTGCCACAGAAAGACCAACACAGCTAACTTTTCTAAAAAGTGCCGATCTCAAAATTTGGCATAGAATGGATTTGCGACTCGCAGAACCTTGATTGGGAACTTACTTGAGGTGACAAACTAAACTTGGTACAAAAGAACCAATGTAACACAAGACAATTTCCCCCACATGATGACACTACCAGCAGCCGCCTGAACTGTTGTTACAAATCAGGATAGATTCATCCTTCCCTGTTGTTTTATCCCAAACACTGACTCTACCATCCAAAAGATGCAGCTGAAAATTAGGTTTTCCACACCAGGCAGTAATCTTCGTGAATCTTTGTGAATTGCAGCAGCATCAGTTTCTGATTGTCTGCCAGCAGCGGCTCCACAGCTGCTGTGGCCCATCGGCTGACATGTTCTTCGTTCAGAGATGGTATCCATTCTGCTCCGACCTCTGACATCAACAGGGCGGTTTTGCCCAGTTTGAGTTTCAGCAAGTTTCTCCTCGTCGAGATGCCTAAATCCTGCAATCTAATTGGCTAAATTGCTATTTGTGTTAGGTTAATCTGAGGTAGCAAGATCTACCTAAGATTTCTTGCCTAATAGCATGCGAGTCAATTCTGTTGGCAAAACATTTGTGACCAGTCAGGTCATGGGGTCACTGTGGGCTTGTTTTCTACTGACACACATCAGAGGTCGAATGAGCAGCTCACACAGGTTGATGTGAGTCACCAGCAGTCACGTGAACTCAGAGGTCCAAGCTGCTTTGGAGGAGTCAGGGGACACAACGTTTGGCTGTTCTCTGCATCTACTGTAAATGACTGCAGCATGTCTGTCTGTGTCTGTGGAGAAGGTAATGCTTATGGGCCGAGCAGAGGGTCCAACCCAGCGATTAGACAGAAGAGAAACGCCCATCCCTTAGTTTGTGATTCCAGGTTTGGTCGCTACATGACCGAGGGAAAGGCCAGCAGTGATAACCGGCTAGGCAGAAATCCTACGACACACACCCAGCCTCCAAGTAAAGTTGAACTTCATAGATGTGGGGGTTTTTTTAGCTACTTTACCCAGACCTTTCTCTGCTGCTGGGAGGTTGTTGTGGCTCAGAAGAAATCATGTCAGATAAACACTGTGAAAGCGGGTGGGTCAGAGATAGCGAGGGCCTCAGAGGCCAGCAAAGACAGCTTCGCTTTTAAAGCTCCCAAATCACTCAGTTTGCTCTTCCTTGAAGGAAATCAAAGGGATCTTGACGGGAAAAAACACAGATTGCCTCCGTTTCCTGTTGCTGCTTTTATCACGGGACGCTCACAAACCCAAAGAGAGCACATTTGTTTCACATTTATCCCATCTGCTCAATCCGACTGTCTGAAGCTGCTTACCAGATCAGAGCCGCGCATCCATCCCCATAAAAGCTATGTGTGCCGAGAGTTTCAGATCTAGTCGCAAATATTTAAATTAGCAATAAATATTTTACATGTGTCTCTTTGTTGCCTCTCTCATGCCTGCGGGGTTTCCATGTGTTTACAGGATGTTAAAATGCTCCCAGGAGACACTCAGGCTCTGGAGGTGAAGCTGCAGGTGCGACTGAAGTCTTTGTGACAACATAGTTAAGTTATACGTTTTTAATGTGAGATGTAAACCTCAAGAAGAGGTGTTGACGAACCTGCTGCCAACACACGCAGCTTGGAGCAAACATCTATTTTGAAGCGAGGATGCTGGGAGAAACTAAATAAGGGTTTCTCAGAACAATGCAGGTTGATTCTTTTGTTTCTTCTTCTTGTGTGTTTGGACACATGGAGTGTATCTCTGTGTTTTAAATGCTACTCCATCCATCCAGCTTTCTTCTGAATGGCAAAGCAAAGCAAAAGATTAACTTCCCCTTTTTTTATTCTCTATCTGTCAGCCCATGTCAGTATTGTAGAGGGGTGAATTCAAGCATAAAAAATTTGATATCTAACTTGCGTGCTTGACGTAAAACTCAGTGCAAGGCCATCCTCTGTTTTTATTCTCCTGCTGGGACTCTTTGACACTGCGTTCCTCTTTATCTGTGCGTCTCCACCTTCATTTCTGTCTGCATATCTTCCAGGACACAACAGAAAACGAAAAAGACCTTCGAGAGAGGAGGTGTTGAGGTTGCATTTCCAGTGTTTGCTCCAATTAGCAGCAAGCATGGTCCTTCTTTCAAATGGCTCATTCAAAGAGAGAGAAAGTCCCTCTGTGGGATTGAAAAGAAAGAGCGTCTGCACAGCAGGAGTTTACAAGACCCTCACTAAAGACTCAATAAGACTGTAAAATAAGTTGAACAAAGGCTATGAGAGAACATACCCGTGTTTCAGTCTTTTATTCCTGGCTCGTGTGAAGAAATTTTAGGAGACATTTGTGCCAGCAAGGTATGGGTTAGGGTTAAGGTTAGGGTTAGTAACAACCGAGCTACATGTTGCATGAAGTTTACTGTGTGGGAGTGCATGGGCTGAACGAGTGCTTCACAGTCATTTTTCCTTTTTTTAATGATCTCACTTGTCAACATTTTGCAGTAAACAAACCAGCTTTTCAGGTGGAAAAACGACTCACAGGACACGGGAAAACAGCTCATATACACAGAAAAACCGGTTAGTAAACGTCCAAACTAAACAAAGAAAAAAAAAATACACACAGCTATCCTTGAAGCGTGTTATAATATAGCTACAAATTTCATGTATTTTATTGGGATTTAAAACAAAGAAGAGCAAATTAATAGAACTATTTATATAGCAAATTTGAACGGAAAAGTAGAGAAAGCTTTGGTTCCTTTAGTTTTCAGGGGCTTTTTTTGTGTGATTTCTTCTTATTTTCTCATGATGTCTCAAAAAGAAGCAATGTGTTTGAGGTTTGGCCTCGAAAAACATCCACGGGTCTTCCTCCAGATCACTAAAATGTTGTGAATTATCAGAAGCTAACAAAGCTGGGACATCATCATGATCTGGGTTTCCTGATATATCTAAAGCAGTGGTGTCAAACTCATTTTC
Source organism: Poeciliopsis paucimaculata (assembly GCA_903067055.1). NCBI lineage: Eukaryota > Metazoa > Chordata > Actinopteri > Cyprinodontiformes > Poeciliidae > Poeciliopsis > Poeciliopsis paucimaculata. The sequence continues at coordinate 46,114 of CAEGAD010032530.1, read as the reverse complement.
ATTTCGGGCCACATAAACATCACAAATGTCCTCAAAGCATCCCAGTGATATGGCAAAATGTTTTGATGAAACCACCTGTTACCAGACTGCTGAAATATTATGGCTTCCTCTCCATTCAACAAGTACTTCCAAAAATGAAATAATATTAAACATTGAAGTCATTTGAAGCAATTAAAACAGATTTGATTTAACTGAGCTGACCAGAGATGAGCAGCAGGCTTTTAATTTGGCACATTTGACCTAAAGGCGCAGTGACATTATGTAGACTTATGAATATGAACCAAGTGAAGTCATTTCTATCCCACCAGGCTTCAAGCAAAATAAAACTCCTCTAGTAATCCTAACTAACCCAAAACAGAGAAGAGTCAGGCTGATTTCATGTCAGATAAGTGACGAAAAAAATGTCAGTTTACACGGCGGGTGTAAAATATCTGGTCTCGTGAGCAAACACACAAGGTAATGTACATGTTTCTGGCTGCACGTATGTTGTGCAAACATCTGTTGGCAATATGTCTCTCAGGACACACAGAGCTCCCTCTGTCCTTTACCCACTATGACCAGTACACAGATACGTTTAACTCACTCTTGCACACATATCGATTGTATAAGCAGTTTAGCACTTGTGTGGGCAGAACATCTGGACGTGCAGCCTGACCACTGCCCATATTTCATCAATGCTCGTACATGTGCATGCATGCATGCAGCCCTGAGAAAGTGGAGTTTCTCAAGCTACTTCTGATGTCACAACTGGAGGACAAGAGGACATTTCGTAAACACTTTGGTTTCATTTGCTCCAGAGGATGCCAGCGTCTGGGAGGCGGCAGTGAGGTGAGATTACACACAAGGACCTCTGACAGGCCTGATCAGCTATGTGGAAACTCATCTTATCTGAGTTCAAATTTTACATGAGTTGCTCATTTCCTTTTTTTTCAGTCAAAAGTGGCATGTTCTTAAAATTCAGGTTAATCTGTGTGTGACCCTGGGACTGATTTTCTGTCTGGGCCTTCCAGCACAGGTGGGTTGTTCAGAAAAATACTTAGAGGGAAAATAATTCCTACAAATCAAAATCATCTTATGATGGAAAATGTTAGGTACAAAACATCTTTTTTCTCTTTTCATGCATTCTCTTTAAATTCTCAGGGAAAAGGACCACATTTATCCAGGGAGTTTTACTCAAGGCAAATTTTGGTTAAAGCCGGCGATCAGGCCTGCCTGGTCCGACCAGCGTCCTCCTCCATCATCACAGCAAACTCACCACGAGGCAGTGATCAGCTGACAGGTCCGGATTTCTCTTCACGCCCGCAGATCAGATGAGACGACTGCAAAGTCTGTGAGCAATTGCCTAGAGAAAATTGGATTTATTCATAATGAGTGATTTTAAAGTGATTCGTTAACTTATAAATCCTTTGCAGTGCTTTTCTGATTTCAGGCATGCCAGCAGCTCTTCCTGAAATGATCTTCCTCAGCTGTGGAAACAGCAGGTTTGAATCTCAAAGGAATCGACTGAGCCAGTTAGTCTGAAGTTCGCTGTCTTATTCTCACAGCAGGAGGTTTGGCTCGCATTATCCTTCTTGTGCCACTCCAGCAGTCTGCCACAGGGCTCCCACAAGAAGCACTTTGCCACTAAAACGAGACTATTTGCTTGTAAAAATGTCTGTGTGCTAGTGTTGTGCCCATCTAACAACTCTGATGAATTTCTCGTTTTAAGGATTCAAACAATCTAAAGTTCTCAAACTCAAAAATCCGACAACATTTTTCAGTGTGTAAGGAGCTTCTCCTTTTATAATGTATGATGAAGATCCAATTATTTCTAATTTCAGCTTCACTGAGATATTTAACTTGTAAACTCCCAGAAAACATTACATTTGTGAGAAAAGAAACTAATTTCTGCGCCTATAGGCTGTTCATTTTCACCTCTGTATCTCATGGAACAGGCTTGATTTGGAAATCTTAGGGTTAGGATAACAATCCAAACTCTTTGTGATGCTTACCATATTAGTGTATAATATGAGATGCTAAACACATTTAACAAATATCAACCCTTTAGCTTTTTGCCTTGGTTTTTAATTGTTAATAAAGCCTGTCTTACTAACAACAGAACGCTGGCAAAACTAAAATCAGAATCTGCTTATCGGTAGGTTGAGTTATTTTAAGATTTTAGATTTGAAATAAAATTCAAATCAGTGAGTGTCACTTAAAATCTCACAGCTCAACTTTCTTTATTCTTCAATGGGGAAAATACGAGTCACAGCTGCAAATGAAAAAAACTTTTCAGAAAAAAAAAAAAAAAAAAACTAAATGTAAATTTGTTTACATTTAGTTTTTCCATGTGGCTTAGGGTGAAGAAGTGAGCTCAGATTTTACTCGATCCCACGCAGACCACATGCAGCTGATGCTGTCATGACAAATGTGCAACTCTGGGTGGGTGAGTCAAAGACAGCACTGCATTTTAGGTAAATGTATTTTCCCTTCTACGTGTACAGTTAGGAGCCGGGGAACCAAAGTCCTTGCAGCTCCGCTGCTCCTCTGAACTCCGCCTGTGTTGGAAGGATGTTGTCTCAGCTTTGTTTTGGTTCTGCTGGTGAAGAAGCTCCGGGTGGATCCTCCTGTGGTGGATCACACTGGAGTAACATTTGGGGCATCAGATCACATTTCAGCAGATTCTGCCGCACAGTTCACACACGCACTGAGAAACAGCTGAGATCCACCCAAATAGTTTCAGAAAATTTGACTGATATGGTGATATCAATCCTCGCATGCAGCTCTAGAACCTGCTGGAGATTTCAGATTGGGCAAACCAGCATCAAATATGATCATTTTTTAATAGTGAACAAAAACAAACATGTTGCAATAAATATTTAGCTTCTTGGATGACTCATATCAGCTTCCCACTACTGTTACAGATTAACCCATTGCACAGAGTTAAAGAGGCGTAATTAGAAGTGAGTAACAGAAAGTCATGACCAAGTCAGGCATTATGTTTTTGGTTTGTCTCTTGAAGGGACTCAATTATTAACTATCCCACATTAGTTTAGGTTTAATGAAACACAAACATTGTTATTAAATCCATGTGTGCCTTGATAGCCCAGAACAATTAGACTAGACCAATGAAAACACAAAACAAAAATAAACTATGACACATGAGTCACCGCGGCTGATTATTCTTAATTAATTCATTCATTAGAAACCATGTGAGCTGTATTTTTGCAGCTGCAGAAAATGAGCTCTTCCCCTCAAATCAGAAGACACATCAGAGAAAAATAAACACAATCATGTTCAAGACAGCAGGAATCTGAGAAAATGAAGTTTCACAGCGAGGGGCCGACACTGATGATCAGTGGAGCCTCTTCTTTGCTCTGACCTCAGCTTGGCTCAATGGATGGACGCAAGTTCCTGTCTTGCACCTCTGAGGAATCTGCAGCCATTCTGAGGATCTAGCTGGTGTTTTTCTTCTCCCAGTGGTGCTCGTCATGTTGACCCTCCGACATCTGGTGGATTATTTGTAGTTGAGGAGTGGTCAGTCAAAGCCATGCTTCTAAAAACTAACACTTTGTCATCTTCATAACATGTCCAGTGAGCCCCCAGACTCATATATCTGGGGCCAGAACAGACTGGCGTTTTTAGAGTCGGATGCCATGAATTAATGCTGGTTTAGGCATAAACAGCATAAATCTAAAGTTCAGCTCATCCAATATATTTACATCAGATGATTCCTACAAATATATGTTTGGTTGGACATATATTTATGGTCATACACTGCTCTCTAGTGGTGGAAATAGGAAGTCAAACAAGAAATTTTATGGAAAAAATAAAATAAAATAGACAGAAAAACATTTGCTTTACTTATTCAGTGATACATAAATAAATCCTTGCCTAATTTAATTGTTTCGATTTGACAGATAAGTATCGAATTATTTCAGTTCATTTAAGTAAGTTTATTTCTATAGCCCCAATTCAACAAATGTCATCTGAAGGCCCTTGACAAGGATTCAAATTATATATTGAATTGTATTATTGGATAAATCCAGTCCTATTGACTGGTTAAAGCTCAGCGACAAACATTACAATTCAGTCATAGTTACAGTATGACATAAAGATTCTCTAAAAACAGGAAAGATTATTTTAGTGTCAAATTAATATTTTCTGTGCTGCACTGAACCATGAAATAATTTAATTTATCACTGTTGTGTTTCATACACACCTTCTGATTGGTTAATCTGCTCAAGTAAATTTTACAACAACTATAATGACCACAGTAGCTTTAAAACTGTCCACTTTAATAAGTAGGGTTGACATATATCCAGTTTTCGTGTCCAGTTTTAAATTGTTTCTGACACATCTAATCATGTATTAATAGAGTTGTTTATTGCTGAAGTCCTATTTTCTCAATACTTTGTGGATACAAACAATGAAAAGTGTGTATGATGTGGTTCAAATGACTGTCACAAATATTTTTTTATGTGTTTGAGACAGATGATACCACGATGCTTGCTGAACGCTTAACACATTTGATCATCAGCAAAGACAGAAAGAGCTGCAGGTAAAAAGCTTTTTTTAAAAAAAAAAAAAAAAAGCAAACTGTGTCAAACCGGAGCCGTTTTTAGATAGATAAAGCCACGTAGCAGGTTAAAGATTTTTGTAACAGTAAAAGCTTTTCACAGTTGGTGGGTGTATTTTTGAGAAATCTCACCATAACATAGAGTTACAATTGACATGGAAAGCCTGAAGTTGGGCATAAGTGACATTTCAAACTTTTGTTGATGAATTTTCCATTTTTATTTCAAGATAGGACTTTAGAGGAAGTTATACAAATGACCAAATAAGGTTTGATCCCGGTTGTGTTTGGAACTTGTGCAACAACTCTATCTGGATGTCATTACAAAGCCAGCGCTCACATGAATGACAGACCAGAAGTTAACATCGTTTCCTGCTGAGACTATTTTTCCAGTCATAAATTAACTTCAAAAATCACCACTCTATTTATGAAAAAAATCAGAAGATCAGAGGCTGGGTTAAATGCAATGCTAAATAATGTGCACACATTTTATCTAGTTCAGCATTGACCCAGACCAATCCCGGTTTCTGGTACAAATGTGTTGCTGTGGCAGAGCTATAATAAAAACAATAGCCATTACAGTAATAACACATGCGCTTTAGTCTGATGCACTTCAATAATTCAAAAGGCCCCGATACTGAATCTAGCAAATTCATCTTTGCTTCAACAAAAATAAAACCTATGCCCGAGTCTTACTTGTTTAGATAGGTAAGAAAAAAAACCTTGAAATAAATTTTTTTTAAATATTCAAATTACATCTCACCTTGGAGGAAAAAAAAACATTTTCTTGCATGAGCACAAAGAGCCACATGTAAGCAGAGAGCAGGCCGAGAGTTGGAGACTAAAGTGAGGATTTGGAATCAAATGCTATTAAGCAAATTGTTTCACAAAGATACGTGCACCCAGATCAGTCTCACTTGGTGGCACAAAAATCACACCATCCATAGAAGGGGAAACACGCTGGGAACGTCTCGAGACGAGAATCAAACCCAGGACAACCACGTCGAGGACTACAGCCTACAAATCTATCAAGCTCCACCATCTGAGCCACCAAGCAGATGAGAAACATTATTGTTGTCTCGACCAAACCTGGGAGAACTTAATTTTCAAGACAAGCGCTACTAAAATTATGAATGTTTTTATTTTTTCCACCCTGTATATTTAATAAGACATCAGCTTTTCTGAGCCGATTCAATATTAAAACAGTCTTTAATGAGAAACACTAATAACCCAAGCATTACAAAGTCGAGACAATCTTGATTGAACATTTTAATTCATAATTCAGCATAAATTCCACTTGCAAACAGTGGAAAAAGCTAACAAGTACAGTTTAATGAATTGTGACATTTAAAACTCCTCATAAAAACCTGTATTTCTTAGATGCAAAATAAAAAGCTCCTCTTTCATAAAGAGAAACTTCTATTGATTAAAAATAATAAAACTTTGAATAAACAAAAACACGGAGGACAGTGGTGCTGAGGTTAGGTCCATGAACCCAGGTGTTATAAACATCTGAATTTATTACAGTCGGGGTGGATGCACAATGAAAATGGTCAATTTGTACAACTGGCAAGTACAGAGCAGAAGATCACTAACAATTAAAACAAGGCAAACCTACCAGGAAAAATCATGAAGACTTATGGCAAAAAAAAAAAAAAAGAAAAAAAATACAAAAACAATGTTGTGACCATTCAAAAACTGTACAATATCATGGGAGTCAGTAGCGTCGACCGAAAGCTCCTCCCTGGATGCCGCCGCCCTGCATCATCTGGTTCTGTCTGTTCAGAGCTCCCGACAGAGACTGAGACGTTCCTGTGTTCATGTAGCCTCCACGACTGCAACACACGAGAGAGAGACACACACATATGACTATGTGCTGGCACCTTTTAAGCCTCTGGGCTGTAGACGAAGTTTAATATATGGAGAAAAAGCTCATGATCTGCTCACCCTGCCATTCCTCCACGTGGCATGTGGCTCTGGCCTGGAATGCCACCATCTCTACCTGAATTCAGGGAGTAAAAAACCTCCATCAGACATGTTGGTCCTACATGGTAAAACTACCATAACCAGTGGTACTAACATACTTTTGTTACATTACTAGACTGTCTGTAGGTAGTTTAAAAAGCCTGTGTAACATACATAGTTAATTTAGCTACAGTTACAAATAATATTAACTACGTAGCCACTTAAATATTGACAAATTAAATTGCAGAAGAGGCAAAAGCCTGCTGCATGCAGAAAACAATGAACATTAATATTTAATTGACAAAATCAGTGGGATTTGCTTTTCCTTTGCACGGACATATACGCTGGTCAAAGGACCAATGGATTGAGCTAAATACATAAGGAGAATCTAAGAGTGGCTGGAAGAGATTGAAGTTTTTAATTTCCAGCAGGACAATGACTAAATGTACAGTCAAAGCCACAATGTGTGTCTTCATGTACTAGAACAACCAGTTGTAGCTTAACTGCAACAACGAAGAGCTGCAACTGAATTAACATGAATGAAACGGGTTGTTTCTTTTTTGTTGTTGTTGTTTTAAGTTTTCAAGTTTTTGAAAATACTGCCACTTATCTTACAATATGTTCAGTTCCAGGGAAAGCAAGATATACAAGTTCACCAGCTGATACCTTGCCATGGTCTGTCTCCATCCATCTTTCGGCCAGAGTCCCAGTCGCGGCCACCGTCCCTGAAAGAAAGACAGAATTGACATGGTGAACATCAGATTGGAGCTTACCCAGAAGCTGAATCCAGGTCTGAGTGCTGCTCACCTTGGGTTCATGCGCTTGTCGTAGCCTCCGCCCCACGAATCTCTGCCGTGTCTGTCTGAGAAGTGCTGCACAAGACACACAAGTTATTGCCTTGATGCTGCCTTTGTGTTTCTTCCAACCAAACCAAATGGTTTTAAAGAAAGCTGTTTGTTTTCTAGGTAAGTGTTCACAGCACTGCTGTGAGCTTAAAGATTCAAAATGAAAGAAACTTTGTGATCAGACCCTCTGAACCTCGTTTCCTCCTGTTTTTAAAAGTGTCAAACTACAAATGAGAATCTCAGTCATCTCACCTGTCCATCGTCTTGGAAACGGCCACGGTCTCTGTGGTCGAAGTCCTGATAGCGATCTTGGCGACCGAAGTCTGAGCGGCCGAAACGGTCATCCATAGCCATGCGCTTGTCAGGCCAGTCGTCTTTTCTGGAAAGAAGAAGCAACTACTGTGAGATGCTTCTCAGCATGTTGACACAAATCCAGCTCCGGGTGGTCACTGTGCCGCCTACCTGTCCATGTCATACGGCCTCTTTACAGGCCGTCTGTCCTGCTCAAAGCGCAGTTGCTCCTGCTGCCTCCTCAGCTCCTCGCGCTCCCTCATTATCCTCTCTTGCTCGCGCCGCCGCTCGTACTCGATCCGCATTCTTTCCCGCTCCAGGAACTGGCGCTCCATCCGGTCTGCCTCCAGCCGCTGCTTCTCCACCTGACGACATAATGAAATTTTAGGATTTCATTATGAGGTGAAGTACGACTAAGATGTAAGGACATTTTGCTAAATTATTACTCTTATCTGACCTCCAGCCAGCGCCGGTTATTCATCATCCTTTCCTCTCTTTCTCTGAACATTCGGATTCGCTCACGCTCTGATGGGTTTTCACGATTACGATCACTGCAGATGGAATGGAAATAAATTTAACTTTGTATCAATGATGTTCAAGCTAAATAAAGCTCTTATTTGATTTTCTTTTTTTTTTTACTTATCCTTACTTGAATCTGAATCGTTCAGCCTCCCTCATCTCCCTCTCTCGCTGCCTCTGTTTCTCCCTCTTTCTCTGCGCCTTGATCTGGGCAAACGTCAGGATGTCTCTTCTCTCTTTGCTGGAAGAGGCACGACTCCGACTCTTAGAGCTCTAAAAAAATGCAACATGAGAAGCGTTAAAAATGAAAAGTCATCATCTGTACACCAGGAATTTCATAATCGACGTTTTAAAAATGGAAGAGGAAAAAAAGATGCAGAGTTTAAATATCTTTCAAAGCAAAGCATCTGAGGGATCGTTTTCTTACCCTCTCCCTGCTTTTGCTTTTGGTCTTGACACTGACAACAGGCTCTCCCTTAGACTTGTCCATGACTACAGTCCTCTCATTTTGATCTGTACATAAAAACAAATAGCAAAACTTTAGTTGCTAAGCAACTTTATTTAAATTTGATTAATTTGTATTGAAGTTTAAAGAAAAACAAAATTACCTTTGTCATCTTTGCCTTCTTCCGTTTTATCATCCTTTTCAGACCTAGACAAATAAATAAAATCATTTTTAGCATCAACCTCATGCTTGACTTCCGTTTTCTGTAACTCATTCTTAATTTTTTACAAGATAAATGATTGGTAAAGCATGCTTTAAACAAACATCCAAGACGAAGTTAGCACACCAAATGAATTTTGTATTCTTACTTGGAGTCAGTCGAGGGTCTCCTGTCGCTGGCAGTCTTGTCAGCCGGCTTTTTTCCGGCAGGTTCATTTTTAGCCTAAAATGGGAAAATATAAGTTCTTAAAGAAGTCTTTTGTTTGCTTGAGAATACTTTCAACTGATTTGACCTAAAATCATAAATACTCTGATTAAAACACAGAGTTAGAGTGTAAAATTTGTTTCTGTTGTACAAATTCAAACCCGTACTGAAATGTACAGCTGTGTCCACTATTTCTGTGAATGATAAATGTGACATTGGTTTTCTTACCCGCTCCACAAAGATCATCTTGCCATGCAGCTCGGTCCTGTGAAGGTGACTGATGCAGACGGTCGCCTCCTCTGAGGTAGACATGGTGACAAAGCCAAAGCACCGAGCCCCCGGGCTCTTAGCGTTGGTCACCACCTTCACGCCAACAACCTGCAGGGAAGATAATAAGGCCAACAACAAATAATTTCAAGTTTTAGTTTAGTTACATTTCAACTCAAGGATGCACAAAATTCAAGTGTAGTATAAACTTTACTGGTTGTTACCCTTAAAATGTTTTGTTTCAATGGTTGCTGATGGATTTTTATGCTTATGTACTAGTACTTATTCAGACATCCAGAGAGCTATAAAAGAATTCATATTTTCCAACATCTGTTTAATGTGTAAAATATTAAATTTGTACCTGTTAGACTGAATGGGAACACGTTTAAAAATTATACCCATCTGTCATGAGATGGGCATCACTGGCTAAGTGCTTCACGTTACACCCCAGTCTAGTTCTGATTGGTCGAACAGTCTGCAGGGATGACTCCTTTGCCAGAAGCACATTTTTTCCAAGGAGTTAAATTCTGAGCCTCAAGCAGAACAACACTCACCTGACTGCTTCATGCAGACTGAGGAGTAATTTCAGAATCCGTTGCAAGATTTCGGTTTAGTTTGTCTTCACACACACTGAAGCTTTAGTAGCCTAAACAAATAAACCTACTAAGAAAAGATTTTCTATCTTTAGTCACTTGATTCTGATGTGATTCAGAGTGAGGAACCCATAGACATCCACAAAGCCTGTATCAGGAGAGATAATTAACCTTGTAGCCTCATGAGCACCCTGCCTTACGCAGACCAAACCCCTGTTGGAGCAAAAACGTCAAATACTAAAAGTTTGTGGTAACCATAACAGGAAAGACAAGAGCTGATTCTGTGAGTGCTAAAATCTGGTTAAGTACAACATTTTTTCCTGTTCAATTGTGTCGGTTCTGTTGTTGAAAGCTGATGGTGTAAAGTTGGTTTCAAGGATTAATCTTCTATTTTTCACCTTTCTCCCTTTTAATTTAAAAAGGAGAAAGGGACAAATAAGAACTCAGTCCTTTAGGTTTTGAACAGTTTACATAAAAAGTATTTAAACATTCATTTCAGTTTACATTTTCAACTTATAAAAAGGTTCGCAAATTAATTTGCAATGCTCATCTTTAGATTTGTTTGTCAAATTAATTAGTGCTTGATAATCAAATCTAATGATTGATTATGTTATGGATAACCTCTCAACGACACTTCCCTTTTAACTGAATTGCCAGTTATAAATGAAGTCTAAAAATATGCAAAATTCTCCAGATTCTTCATTCAATGTGTAACAGATTGCTCAAAGGGAAGGGAGTGAATTCATCCTTTAGATAAGACTTTTTTAATCAATTATATCCCTAATTTTTGGCCCCGAAATAATTTAGCATGTCTTTGCATTGCTACACTCACCTTGCCGTGTTTGCTGAATAAGGCCTTCAGATCAGTCGCTCTGCTGGTGGAAGACAGACCACTGACCCACAGATTTCTGCTACTGCTCGCTGCAACAAGAGATAAAAGATAAGTGAGCTTATATACACTAAAGACTTGGGTGACAGAGAGGAAAAATCCTTCACCTTTTTCATCCTTTGTCTCCGTCTTGGCGTCTTTTTCTTCAGAACTGGAAAGAAAGGAAAAAAATGTGAATAAACAAAAATAACAGAGCATACCGGAACTCCTGACATATTTAGACTTTTGTTATTAAGCGTTCATGTTTCAGTAAAGTGATTTAACGGTGAATAAATGGCAATCCACTCTCACATTCATTACTCATAAAATAGTAAAGCAGGACAGGTGAGTGCAGGGAATGACAAAATCATCTCAACTCCGCAGGAATTTTTTTTTTACCTCCAAAGAGCATCCAAATTTTTGAAATCACAAAAGGGCCAATGCAACAGAGATAGCCATTTTGGTTTCTAGTAGACAGAAAGCAACAAACCTCTTGTTCTGATCATCGCCCTCTACTGAAGAGGACTCTTTCAGTGCTGAGGTTGAATCCACGGCAGCCTTATCCACAGTCTTCTCGTCCTCCTCACCCTTCTTAGACCCCTTTTCTGAATCAACAGATTCACCCGAGCCGCCCTGTTCGCTTACACTAACAGCCTGTGAGCTTTTGTTTTCAGAGTCAAGTGTCTCTTCTGGGACAGTATTCACATCCCCGGTCTCTTTGGCGTCATCCCCATCTCCAGATGCAGCGCTGCTGGACTTGGCACCAGCGTTGGACACGCCGTCTTCCCCTCCGGCGGCTTGCTCTTCTTCGGGGCTCTGGTCCTGGTCTTCTTTTAGTGGCTCTGATAAACAAGACCCGGCTACTTTGTTATTTTCTACGGATTTAACAGGAATAGAATGGCACAGAGTTTAATCACTTCTGAAACACATCAATGCTTAACGAGGAACTGGCAAGGCCTGGATTACGAAACTCATGGCCACCTGGCTGTGCTCTTAAAATGAAGTACTAAAACGAAGAAGAAGACCCTAACAAAGAGACTGGAAGAGACCCCAAAGGCTGCAGAACAACCAATCAACTAAGGTGCGGCAAACACTTTGGTTCGTCTCTCAAGGAGAACCTCCTGGCACTAGTCACCTGATCCAAAACACACAGATCGCGTTCAACGCTGATAAGAGCCACAAAGCCAGCTGTGCAGCAGCAGCCAAAGCTCACTGCAGATCCATCTTCTTCCAGCAAGGCGCATCCAGGGATCCATGCGTTTTTCAACAGAACTTCAGCTCAACTTGAGTCGTTTCGTCCAGATCATTTATGAATCACAAATCTTATGGGATCTTCTTCATCTTAGTCTTCATGTGGCAAACCTAGAAACACTACAAGCAGCTGCAATGGCTCAGTCGGCCCTGACCATAAGGAAAATGCAATTGCTGACCAAGTGCATAAGATTGTTAACCACAACTGTTTGAACACATCAAAACAAATGATCTGTCCTTTTCAAGCAGTGTTGATTTTTATTTCAATAGGTTAACAAACCTCCGGCACAAAATCAGCAATTTCCTTTGGGCTTCCAGTCTCTGCTTCTGGTTGTAACTAAACTGTTTGCAAATCCAAACTTGACACTAAAAAGATTCCTTGGTAGACCTTCTGCTACAGTACCTGTCAGTCCCTCTTCAGCGCCGTCATCTGGAATCTGAAAGAAAACAAAACCGACTGATGAGGTGGTGATCACTTTAACATCTTTACAGAACTTTCAAATGGACTTTAAACCAGGTTCTTCAACATTTTCAACACTTTCCTATATTAAATGCATTACATTTTTTCCAAAGGTTGGTATGATACTCTGGAAATGTTTTTCAATACACACACAAAAAATGTTCCTTGCGTTCTTTACCATCTATCCTGGACAAAGTTTTATCACTTCTTATGTGGTCAATAAAAAACAGAGGAAGCCATGTGAATATAATTAACAATAAAAACCTTCTTGCTTTCAAGAAATTTTGATTTTTATCTAAAAAGAAATTGAATAAAGAACAGCCTGAAAACAAACAGTTTTCCACATTCAGTTCTCTTTCCTGCACAATTATCCACACAGTTGCAATACTACAGTGGCAGATCTTATGCTTCTTACTTAATTTACCAGATCGTCATCCCTTTTAAACACGTCGGCCCGGCCAAACTGATAAATGAGCCGTTTTGATTAAAAGTCGTTGCAAGTTAAGCTGAAAATCGTATCATCTTACCTCTGGACCTTGAGACTCTTGCCCTGACCCAAACTCTGTGAAGTCGTTTTCATCCTCCAGCAACGCGTCGTCGTCTCTGTCATAATTTCCTTCATCATCCATAGGGTCCCCGGTTGGCATCCCGATTTCATTCTCAGTCTCATCCAGAACGTTCATGTCAAGGATGTCCATGTCCTGCATGTTCTCGTGGTCGTCCTGCATGTTCTCGTGGTCCAGAAAGTCTTCCTGAAAAGGACATAAAAATCAATCACACTATTTCTGCAATTGGAGCAGCATTATAACTCCAGTAAAAAACAATTACTTTTCAAAAATAAACTTACTTGTCCATCACGTGAATCCTCCTCCAAAGGAACTTCTTCTGCTTCTTCGTCTTGCCTGGAATCTGGGGAAGAAAAGTGTTTTTTCGTGCAGACATGAGTTGGTGGTACAGTACAATAAGACAAAATAAAACACTATCTGCAAATTCTAAGACTAAATTGTATTTTAGAACAAGGTAAAAAATCAAGGTTTTTGGAACAATTTTTAACACTCTTCATATCTACCAGACAAAATACCAAGTCTGTAAGGTGGTTGACAGTTAATATTCCCTCAGGGAATCAGCAGCTGATTGATCCAACCACATGAATGAGGTAGACGTTGGCTAGCTGCGCTTTCAGCAGCCGTCTTACCTTTGGCGGTTCGCTTGGGTATAGATTTTTTAGGGTTCGAGTCCGGAACGAGGACGATCTGATCTGGATCCCCGCCTTCCTCCTCAATTGCCTGTTTGTGAATAATAAAGTAAAAGCAGATTAACAGTGTGACTCCACAATAACACATTTGCAGGCTGTCGAGATCAGCCCAGTTAGCCCAGCAAGCTAAAGCGCTGATAGCTTTCCGTTAAGATTGAGCTTCGAAAAATGCGCCTGAAAAACTTAACAGAAATACGGAATCAAAAACTGAGCGCGTTTTGTAGGAGGTTGCCTTCGTAGCACGGCGCTACAGTTTCGCTGAACGGGGCAGAGGCGTACCCTTTTGAGGCGCTCCGACAGCACGCTCTTCACGCCAGTTGTGTCGAGGTTTCGTTTCTTGAGCTCGGCCTTTAGGTCGATGACTCGCAGCTCAGACAGCTTGCGGACCTCTGCGCCCTCAGGCATATCCACGTCACCCGACGGGTTTGCCATAGTTCTACCCGAAAATATTTATAAACCTTTTACACAGTCCTCGAAATAAATGTGTTGGGTTTTTTTTTTTTTTTTTTTTTTTTTAGCGCCGCCTCACAAATGGAAGCTGCGGACTTGCAAAAAGCCACAGCAAAATGGCGAACGACCGAAGCCGAGATGACGTCAATGCGCATGCGCAATGACCGGAACTGTTTGCGGGGACACCGTCCATCCGAGAGGGTCCGAGTCGCCATAATAGACATGAATGCGGGTCTGCAACCTTTACAGGCCAGACATTCTTCTTCTACCTAAATAAAACTCATCTGGAGCGGCAAATGACTCCATTTTTTTTTTACTTTAAGTTTTTAAAATAAAAAAACACACTTTTGCAAAAAGTGGACAAATACATTTATCTTCTGTTGACATTTGTGGAAAATTTTGTATAGAAATATAGTTCTCAGCCTAAGATAATCAGGTCTAAAATATATATTTGTGGCACTTTTCGTATTGTTTAAAATTTATGCAATGACTTAATTAAAATACATTTGTTTTCTATTTATTTTTTCTTCTTTATCATTTTTAACCAAAGTCATTAAGAGAAGGTCAAAAGATTCCTGCAGGTTCCGTTGCGGGTCTGGCGAAGCCAGGGGTCTCAAACCACATTCCTCAAGGGCCAAATGTCGCTCTTTTCAATATTACCTCATTAGAGGAGCTCTGCATGCTACTGATACAGTTTCACCTTTTAACCCTCGTGCAACATTCTGTTTACGACCCGCCCTAACAAAAGCTCCAAAATAAAGAAAATGTATTGAATTTTAAATCCAAAATCTATTTTGCGTGATGAAACAATCTGTTATTTATCAATTCAACTCAATTAATTCATTTTTTATCATGTATTTTTGTTATACAATACAAAAAGACGATCAATAGGATTACACTCTTTTTCATGAAGAAATAGGTTGAAGAAAAGGATAGTTTAGGGTATTTTTTTTCTACAGGTAAACATGGCAATGGGTCACTTTTGACCCTCAAGACAATACAAGGGTTAATATGGGGATGACAAAAAGAGACATCTATCATTAAGGAAAACGAAACAGCAGACATGGAAGCAAAGAAGACAACAGGGCAAGTCAATTTTACAGTAAATCGAAGCAAAAGTTATAAATAAGCCAAAATTGTGGCAGAAAGAATTGGATGAAGACAACAAAGGATAGGATTCAAAAGAGTAGGAAAGGGAAACAGAAAAGAGGGAAAACTTTTAGTTCGATTACGATATGGATGTACTGCACTCAACAGCTCACTTTTTAGAATACAGCAACATAATACAGGAAATTGTCAATACTGCGTGAGAAAATGAAACAATAGAACGTTATTTTAATTTGTAGAAAATATGAGATAGAAAGGAGATTAATGTTGGAGGAATTCTATAAAAATAAAAATATATATACACATTTTAATTAGTTTTATTTGTAAACAAAGTTAATTTACATAACATGATAATGTAGTATAAAAGATATTTTGAGCCATACACAATATCAGCAGGTATCGGTAATGCAACCATAAAGTTTATTGCCAACCAGCTAACTAAAATAATAAGATCTTTCGGCTTCTCATTTTTCCAATAGGTTCCAGTTGGTATGCATAGTACCGAATTATTTTATGTACATTACTGTATGCGTTATGATCCTGGTTTTGTCATTGCATCAAAAAGGGTATGCAACAACATCACACGCAACTTCCAATCAAAATGCATAAGAAGCTTGTAAAATGATGATAAACTAAACAAACCAGATGAAGTCATGCTACATTTTAATTGTTTGATTTGATCTTTAAATCAGTGTATTCACATGTGCAGTATCATACAAATAAGAATAGACTTATAACAAAAGAGGGGACGTACATTTCTTTTAGCACAAAATATCAGCTAAATAAACACATTAACTAAATTACAAAAATATATATGTGTAGATTAACACCATTCACAAAGATAATATTTATTTTTTACTCACAGTCTGTTTCATACATTTTATATTTTTTATATTTAGATGTAAAAAAAAAAAACCCTCAGTCTTAAATAGTTTGAAATGTTCATTTGCATAGAAAAACATTAAAATAATCCCCTAAAGTAAGACGCTTATAAAGAATGAAGGTTGTACATGTCACTAAACTTGTAGTTAATTTCATTGACTTGGCTGTGGGGCAAGCTTTTGCTGGCAGTCAGAGTTTGACGTGAATCCAATTCTCCGGGACTGTCACTCTCCTCTGGTAGGTTGGCACCCCTGGAAAAAGTCAGAGAGTCAGATAGAGAAACTGCGCTGCCAGTGTCTCCATAATGTGGCCAAGTGTTTGAGGGAGAATCGATGGAGGCTAAGGAGGAGCTCTCCGGGTAGTTGAAGGAGTCGAGGCTGGAGCCCAGGGTGGCAGAGCAGCTGCTAGACGTTCGAGATTCGTGGAGATTCAGTTTGGAGACCAAAGGTTTGCCCACCGTGACTGGCAGCCGCTCCACTACCTCTTCATCCATGTTGGAATACGTGTAGTGAAGGCAGACGGTGAAGGTGAGATCCGTCTGTGAGTTCAATAAAAAAGCAAAATGTCTTCTTTAGGTAAGAGGCAAAAAAATTTAATAACTTTGTGAAATTATGCAAACAAAAATCTTTAACGGTTTGTCTGTCTTTCTGAAAAGAATCCTTCTGGAATAGGCACTTCTAATTTTGTGTCAACGTTACATTATTTCTGTACTTATTGTATGTCTATATTAAATCATTGATTTTTCACTTTACACAATGAATGTAAATTTGAAAATGTCACAGTGTTGTGCAAAAGTCTTGAGTCATTCAATATTTAATACATTTATTATGTACTGTGCTTAAAAATTGCAAAAATATTGCGATTTTTAAGCACAACACATTTTTTAAATATTTTATTTAACAGAGACAATACAAATAAACTTAAAGGACATAGAGTCCAACTAATGTTCTGCACAAGGAGTATACAATAGTTTGCTAATTGCTAACAATAGTTTTAACAAATAAGTTACCGAAGATCCAAATTTAAATTAGATCTTAAGGCCCTTTACCACAACCGTATGTCAAAAAGATCAGGCTTTTCTTTATTTGAATTAATAAAACATAGCCATTGTCCAATGAAAGCATGAATAACAAATTGATTAAGTCAATATTTAAAGATTACAAGAACATCCGGGTCCTCGAAAGTAATGTATAATTAAATTCAAGGCTGAAAAAAAACTGCTGCAGATTACTTTTCAAAGTAGACATTTTAATGTTTTCATCAAGATATATAAACACAAACAGGTGTCTGACCTTGAGTCTCTGCAGACTGCGGATGCGTGTGTAAAGACTGTGCTCCTCCAGTGAGGGGATTTCCTCCTTAATCAGCAGCAAACAGCCGGCTTCAAACAGAGTCTCCTGGTTACTCTTCTTCAGGTCAATGTCCACTTCCTGTGAAAGGAAGATTAAAAACATTGTGAAACTCCTAACCCCGTTTTTGTGCATCTTAGAGATGCACATTAAGTCTTTAAAGATCTAATAGTAACCAAATGATTTTTGTTTTACCGATTTTTGGAAGGATAATGGTACAAAACTCTGTCTCTACACATTCTTCACAGAGTCATTCTTCTGTCATATTAAAATAGTTTAATGTTGTTTTTTGGTATGCTTAATATATTAGTATGAAATATTAAATAAAATCAAACCTTAAATCAAACAGAACCAATGTGTATAATTTTAAGTTTGTGGCGGTTCTATCAAAATTCTTATGTTGGTCGTAAAAACCAACAGCAGAAATAAAATTGTGTTTCTTTAAATCAACAATAAAAACTTTATGATTATTTGTTTACCATGATAAGCTAATTCCTTTAAAAAGGTCATTTAGGGGTTTGTGGCCTGAGATAAAATTTTATTTGGTAAAAGCAACACCAAAATGGCTTTGGACTGAAAAGAGAGCTAACATCTGCTTTACTATAAATTACTTTGAGTGGTCAGTATGTCTTAAGGATGGGTGTTTTGTATCTTAACAGTTTATTAAGATACAATAATCTTTTGGAGCTTATTCTATGCTACTCTTGTTATTAACTTTACAAAATTGAAGTTTGCAAAAGATAGGGGAGGGAAAAATCCAACACAAGGTAACAAGATCCGCTGGTAAAGGGCAACAAGGAAGTTCATAAAATTATTTACTTTACAGTGAGTACTGTACAAGAGAGAGAAAAAGGATGCTCATAAAAAATAACCTGATGAATTTAATGTGCAATTAGGGGGGTCTGGACATGTCAGCAGGTCTCTGCCAGAATAAGAAAAACATCCGAAGGAAAATAGAAACTATAAAACTTATTTCAAGTTACCCTGCATCTGTCTCCCCAAAGTCTTATTCATTAACCTCTTTTTGACATTAATTCATTAATATTAAGAGGCTCCAGCAGCAACGCAGAATCCTTTTATTGGTTAAAAAGAAGTGCAAACATTTATAAAGATACCTTTAAAGGAGGATTTAAGCATCAAATTGGGAAAAAACAGCAATTAGTATTTTATAAACTTCCATGAAAATAGAAATGGAGGACATTTCTAAAGGCGACATCTTCCAAATACCCACTGCTTTTGATGCTTTTTATCATATCACTAAAATTTTATGCAAAAAAGATTTAGTTTGGTGTTAATTTAGCTTCATTTTAAAGTGCATAAAAAAAATCCTGGTTCAAAACAAGTCGCCCAAGGAGTCGCACACCTGTGGGAAGTCTGTAAGCTGAGCGCTGCAGGAATCTATTTCTGCAGGTTTCTCAAGTATTCGAGTGTAGATGACCATGATGTTGGAGAATTCTGCCGCAAACCCAAGCTGGACCTTCACACCGCAATCAAAATTGAGGGAGCGACTCTCAGGCAGAACTGGTAAAACAAAAACATCCTTATATTAGGTGATCTAAAAGTATAATGAGTAACTTTAGTAGCATTTAATCAGACGGGTTTTTCAATTTTTCACCATGAGCGATGGCCCACTGCAGATTCCGAGCCGAATCAGAGGCAGAACTGTCCGATGGCAGTATGCGGTCTGTGAGGGAACGGCACTCAGACAGGTTGCTGCGCAGCTCCAGAGCCTGCCTTCCTCTTGTAATCGCACAGCGGCCCATATCTGGAAAAAAATCAGCAACTCTGAATAAAATGAAAATCTAAATCTCATCACCAACAGCAGGACACAGATAGAGTAGAATTTATATCTAATTAACCTGAGTGAGACAAAGATCCTATTAGCCTTGCTAAAAGTTTTTAATTCACAATAAATGATTAACATATTGAATATATCATCATTACAAAGTGGAAAGAGCCTCACAAAAACAGTGTATTTATAATTGGTAAGAATCTTAACTTTAACAAGCTCTATTTTTGAATGTTTGACACAAAACTTTTGCACAAGTTTTTAAATACTTGTCCTAGCTCTAAAGAGCATTTGAAGAGGAAAGAACTGGCAGAAAAAGCCTTATGTAAATTGCCAGAACACCTCACGCCCAGCCTGGCTCTGAGCCAGGTACCGGGTACCTGGACTTGTGATTCTAAAAATCAAGATCAAGAGCAGGGGAAATTTAGATGCATCATCTGTTCGACCCGGCTTCAAGGTTCTCCTTTCAGGTAGAGGCACTGACTGATTTTTATGGATGGATTTTTGAATGCAACACCATTTTGGCTAAAACCTTTTGTAATTTAAGTTACATTATCCCTCTATGAGGTCCATGAAAACTAAACTATAGCAGGTTGGAACTCTAAAGAAAACCCAGAAATATACAGTGAATTTTAAAACACCTGGCCTCACTTTTTTAACGAACAGGGTTAACTCTCGCTTAGTTCTGACCCATAGTTCTGTCTGTCTGATTTCCGCCTCCTATGACTCAGCACTGACTAAGTACACAGAAGTCCACCCATTGTGATAACATGATGCACTTATTATGGACACATTAGAGGAACATTATTATCACAAAGATTGAAAAAGAATTATAAGATTTGCAGAAGTCTTTCTCTAGGTCACCAACATGCAACAGGAAGACCTAATGCATTCATTTGAAAAGTCTTTTTCTTGAGTTTTTCAGCTAGCTGACAAAGGATAATAACTTAATTTGCCTAGTTTAGTGTGCATTGACCAAAGACATAGCAATAACAAAATAAAGTTTGTTATTACTGCTTTATAGTCATGAAACATGTATTTAAATGTCATTTGATCTCTAAAGGATCAATACGGCAGGCTACAAATCAATATCAGATCAATGTAATGTCATGAGGAACAGTCTTGGTCTAAGTGTGTTGTGTTTGCAAAAACGCCAGATATCGGATGACACTACATATTACACTATTATTACTATTTTGTAGCATAAGATGGGCGATGTGCAAGCAGTGCTGACTGAGAGAACTCTACCTTCAGCAACTTTGTCCAGCATCACGGTGACTTTCTCATCCTCACACACGTGCCGTTTGAGAAAGCTGATAAAGATGCCATTTGACAGATCTTCTCTTTTCACCTCATATGCTTCAGCATCAACACATCTACACATGGTAAATTACACACAAGTGATAAGAAAAACATGCTAAACAACAGACAACAATTTTGGATCAGGACAAGAGATCAAAACCAGCAACTTACGTGGCGTAACCAAACACTATGTTGGCTGTGACTTTTAGTGTTCCCGGTTGTACGATCAACCCATCGTTTGGGTTTCTAGGAAAAGATGGGATTTCAAAAGTAAGCTGCATGGCATACACACACTCTTTAATGACTAACCTAAGGCATACCTCTTGCGACACATGTCCAAGAGGAAGACATTGAGTCCAGTCTTTTTCTCTTGCATCCTGGTCAGTATGTTCTGCACACACAAGCAGTGTTTCGATGTGTAGGAAGCCGGAGCATCAATAGGAACCATGAAACTGTTGCCATAGTTCTCATAGCCATGACCGGCAAAATACAGCAGCCCTGCAGAAGTAAAGAACAATATCAAAAACATGGAGCTTAGTTAAAAAGTTTACATACAATTATTGTAGATATGGACGTCACAGTAATTTTAGCCTTTAGCTTATTTGTGGGTAAGGGTAGGGTTGAGTCACTCATCCCACATTTTATTTTAGCTGGACACAGACTTTCGAAGCATGAAGAGAAATAAGTGGACTGACCGTAAACGCCCTTGTCGAGCAGAAGCAGGAACTCACTAACAGCGCTCTTCATCTCCTGGCAGTTGAGGTCCAGCAGGGAGACCACTTTAAAGTCCATCTGCCTGAACAGGTTGGTCAACTCATGGACGTCAGAAATGGGAGCACTCAGCTGCTGGTGGTAGTGGTAGTGCATATTGCCAATCAGGAGAGCAACTTTGTCTGTAGCTGAGTAGAATAGGATTGTGGAACCATGAAACCCACGACTTTTAATGTGGACATACTCTGTGTAGTTTCAATAATTTCCAACCATAGAAATTCTTGGCTGCTGGGGGAGGACAGGCCATCTGCTGCACTGGATTTACTCCTGATCTGGTCGTCGACCTCTGGACTTCCTGGGACTCTGGCGACATGAAAAAAGGAAAGATGCATACCAATGTTTGTGTTACAGTTTTAACAAACAGAACTTGAGAAAGAGGAATAACGGTATAATGAAGGGCAGAGGAAGTATATTACTGATGTAGTTCCTATATTTCCCCCTGAATATTCTAGCAGAAAGTACGACATACCTAACCCCCGATCAACTTCTACCCAGGAGGCCTCTGTGACTGAACTTGGGCCTGTGTGACAAAACAGGAAGAGTTAGCTGTTACAAAATGGTTGAAATTCAGTGTGAAGCTGAACATGTATAGTGTCAGATATTCATTGCACTACTTGACGACAACAGTATGTTGTCGAAATCACTCAATCATAATAATCATTGGAGTTTCTTTTTAATATAAGTGATAGATGAGAGAGAAAAGTATCTATGCCTCACCAATTGTCACTGTTGCAGTGTCGCTCCAGGCCTCATGATACAAATTGAACACCTTGCATTTGTACTCCCCTCTGTCCTCTGTGGTCACACATGGGATCTAGGAAACAGTAACAACTTACAGAAACAAGCTCATACAGAAACAAAACCACTGCGTGACTCTAGTCTGGAAAGTTTTTGCTATTGCCCCAGACAATCAGTCCAAAACCAAAACCACCTTGGACAAATAACATAACTAAACAGGTAAAAAGAAACAATTTGAAAGCCTAAAAAATTTTTAGAAAAATTCATTACCAACTATCAAATCTTTCACAAAAATTATTATTAGAGCTACAAAACTTGGAAAATATTGAGGTTTTTCAAAACAAATTTCAAATTTCAAGACAACTAAGCTAAACTTTTTATGCACCAATATATCCACTAGTTCAAAATGTAGTCGGTTTGCTGTCTATCAGTAGCAAACTTAAAGCTCAGACTCAGCATGAGAACTTTGCCCTAAATGTTGCTCTATGTGGTCAGAACACAACTAAAGCTGTGAACTTATACCCAAAAGCAGAATTATGCTTTAAAATATTCCTGGACTTTTTTTAAATTAAAAAACATTTGCTGAACATTGAAAATGATTTCCTTAAGATTATAGTTATTCTTAGTGCTTTTAGGATAGATTTTGTTTCTTAATAACAACAAAGTGATTTGTAATTTACCGTGACTAAGCTTTCCTTATTTTAAAAACAAGGATTTTAAACCAGTTCAACCTTTTTTCTTTTTTTAAAAAAAATATCATTACAAGATAATTCCAGTTCGGTCCAGTTATGAAACATATTCAGGATCGTTAATTAAATAATAACGATAAATAAAAGGCATTCATCGCAATAATTAAACTTCATCTCATTGCAGGTTTTCTAAATGAACTTACCCTGAGGGAGCATGCTTTTTGTTGAGGCATGGGCATTTTGTTGTGATACCACTCATACTGGGGAGGAGGGTTAGCCTCTGCCCTGCACTTCAGGACCAAAACATTCCCTTCGGATGCTGCTTGGGAGCTGGGCTGCTGACTGATCCGCAGGCCACTTACTGGAAACATACTGCTGCAGCCTGCCATGACAGATGTTTTCCGTCACACTGCACCACATGCTGACAGGTGGGGTAAAGGCAGGAAAAGCAGCAAGTAAAAGAAAGGCATACCTGGGCTGGAACCTGCAGAGTGAAGCAGTCGAATATGAGCCCACGTGGAGAAGGTGAATTTTTCTCCATGGTTGATCCTGCAGATGTAGTGACCCTGGTGGGCTGGACCCACAGGGCAAAGGACCAGCTCTGGCAAACTTCCTGTCTCATGTAAAATCTAAAGCAAGAAAATAATCCGCATAGGTGAAAACAAGAAACAAAGGAGTTTTAAAGAGGATTTATAAGCCATTGCTCTGACCTCCTCTTTGCCTTTGAACCACTGGTAGCTGAGTCCAGAAGGTCCAGAGGCCCTGCATGTCAGAACCACCCTGCTCCCCAGAGGAGCCTGTTGAGACTGTGGCTGGACTGTGATCTTAATCTGCTCCAATACTAAACAGTAGCACACAACATGAACAGTGAGGATTACGTGAAGGAACACACTATTTCTATTAAGACATGTTCCAGCATAAGCTAGTTAAACACACCATTACGCATAGCATGTAGTAACTTGTAAGTGGTATGATGAAGCACATCTAAAAGTAAAATTTCACAAACTATAAACGAGCACAGGATCTAAAACATTTTCTCTTTATGTTGTTTCACTCCGGAAGTCAATTATAACTCAGTAAGATTAGTTTGTATATTTAAGAATGTTTGCTCTAAAAAAAAAAGAAGGCAAAAGACATTAGGCTTGAAACTGGGAGTATTTTTTCTCAAATACTTAAGGGAGAAACGTTGATCCTCTGGCTATTTACACACACACACATGCATATATATACAATGAATCAATGTACTGGGATTTTTAATAAGTAGTTAATGATTAATTACTAATTAAATATTAGGAGCATTAACCAACAGTAGATCTTATCCACTTTTGTGCCAGTATGACTTTTTTTGCACTAGCATCACAAACAAAATGCTACACTTTTTTTCACAAATAAGAATCTGAAAAGCTCCTTAGAGTCAATTCTTAGTACAATTGTCTGTTTCTACAGTTGCAGCAACAGAGTAAAAAATCCTTGCACAATTTTGGTTTCAAAAAAGCTCAAACTCAGAAAAACTGTAAGCATCTGCAGAGGGGGAATTCTCTCTTTTTTTTCTCCTTTCACTTTTCAGATTAAGGTCAATATAACACAAATAATAGTTGTCGTGCCAACTAATTCTCACACCTGAATTCCCCAAGACTCAATATTTCTCCCCAATCTATTAGTTTAGGTCACAGGTTTACAATTGTACCACACCCTCTACATTTTTAGACGATTAATTCATGGGTGAGATGTTTTATAACATAACCCTGCTTGGCCTGGCTGAGTACAAAAGGATGTTGAAGTTTTTAGATTCTTATCTGTGCAAAAATAATTGTTCTTCTTCTACCTTTGACTTCTTCTTTCTACTTCTAATTTACACTACTTTGTAAATGTCTATCACACACGCACACACACACACACACGCACACACACACACACACACACACACGCCCACACACCCACACACATCTCTAAATATTCCAATGGAATGGATTAAATTTGTGGTTGTTGAAATGTCAAAAAGATCTTGAATGAATCGCCGTTTTACCTGCGGTGGTGAGGAACTGCAGGGCTTCCTGGTGGTCCATCCTCCTCAGATAGTGCTGGAGGAAGTCAATGGAGCAGCCGCGATCCGCTAACCATGCCAGCAGTGTGCGGGCAGGGCTGCCTGCAGCGTCCAGCACCTGAAGGGAGCAGTTGGTCAGCTCCTTTTCACTGC
This sequence comes from Poeciliopsis paucimaculata, assembly GCA_903067055.1. Classification (NCBI taxonomy): domain Eukaryota; kingdom Metazoa; phylum Chordata; class Actinopteri; order Cyprinodontiformes; family Poeciliidae; genus Poeciliopsis; species Poeciliopsis paucimaculata. The sequence goes on along the minus strand of CAEGAD010032530.1, from coordinate 21,102 downwards.
GGAGGCAGAATATAGTAGAAAGATGATCAGGGTCAGCAGACCTGGAGCGGCAACGCTTCCAAACAGGCATTATGTTTGGAAGAAGATGAAATAAAGACGGGTTTTTTTTTTTGGTGAAATGTTTCGATCGCAAGAGGCTGCTGATTCACGATGCCTTCAGGGTCTCTCACCTGCAGCGGAATTGCGGGTGCTCAGTCGCGGCGCTGGCCAGCTGCCTCCATCCACAACTGGAGTTGTCCAGCAACTTTGACAGCTTGTTCAAGCCTTCTTCGCCGAGACTGCTGATGTTCATTTTTTCCCAATCTTCTAATCCCGGTTTTGTTGTTGTTTTTTTTTACCCCTCGCAACAAAAATCCAGACAGAGGCACAATTTAGACTGCATGCGCTGAGTTCACGGGAGACACTGCACCTGGCAACACATAGAGGACCGCAAATATACGGAGCCCAGAAAAACTACCCGGCGTTAAAGAGTTTATGAAAAACACTAAAGAGCGAGAATTCGGGGGAAACAAACACGCGAGACAAAGGGAGTTCACTTAAAAACGAGAACGAGCAAAAGTAGCTGCGGTCCGGATTTACAGCTGAGCCGCCGCTTCCGCCCTGAGCCGCGCTGAAAGCAGCGAGAACTAAAGTTTGACTTTACCAGAAAAGTCCGAGCTGGAGGTAAAATCTCGGAGCGAGTGACTGAGGAGCAGGTGGCCTTTGAGTCACACACGTATCCGCCGCATTTTTTTTTTTTTTTTTTCGCTCTCCTAATCCAACCCCATTCGGTTCCCCAGATAGTTTGCTTCTCATTTCGGTTCCTCTTTTCTTTTTTTTTCTTTTTTGCCCCGGCCATATTTGGAACTTTTTAGGGTAATTTGCATGTGGGGTTTCCATGGTTACCCCTTTAATATGGTTAAAATTTAAAAAAAAAAAAAAAAAAAAAAAAAAAGAAAACGTACTCAAAACTGTCCCGTTTAATAAAAGCGTTTTTACGGCGTATATTTTACAAAAACGTCCTCACGCTTTAGAACGAATGGCGCCAGATGTCAGACCGCAGACAAAAAGCCAACAGAGTGAACGGCTTCAGAATAAAAAGTCTTCGCAAAAACGGCGTCAGAAGTGAAAGCGTCTGAATAAACGGCGTCAGAACAGTGTTTGTAATAGCTACCCATATTTATACAGGGCTTTGTGTAATTATGCACACCCTCTTTACGTATCGCCACGCTTTTTATGAACAGTATGAAAAGTGCGGCGTGCATTTAATTTCTGCATTTTTTGCAACGTTTCTATAGCCGTGGCTGAATGCACAGTTAGTTTCATATTGGAAGATGAACAACGCTTTTGCATCCTTAAAAGGAAGTTTTCTTCCAGGATGGCTGTGATCAGTCTCACTGCCTCTTCTGAGTAAAAAAAAAAAACAAAAAAAAAACTCCCACAGCATGATGCTGCCACCATCATGTTTCATCTGAACGATGCTCAGTGTTGCGCCACAGTATTTTTAACAAAGCGCAGAAAGTTTAATTTTAGTCTCATCTGACCAGATCCTTCTTTCATGCTTGCCACATAATCTACATGAAACGTGGTCAAACACAAACAGGACAGAGGTTTCCACGAAGATGGGTTTCTCTTGCCACTTTTTTTGAAGCTAGATTTGTGGAGTACATCTCTGCAGCTCCTCCAGAGTTGCTAAACCTCTTGACTGCTTCTCTAATTAATGCTTACCGAGCCATTGTCATTGAAGAGAGACGGTCAGGTCTTACTGGGTTTGCAGTTGTTCCACTGTTTCTTTTCTAAACGATGGAGTGCTGGGGATTTAGTTTTATAATTTAACTCTGCAAGTTTATCCTTGACCCATCTGCAGTGTTGCACACTGTTCCTTATGTTTGTACAACGTTCCCCAACCAACCTTTTTCAGGCCTTGACAGATGCATATATAAAGTACTACACAGATGGTTTCTATTTACTTAAAAAAAACCCCATCTCTTAAGTTAAATGGTTACACTTGATTTGGAGGCATTAGAGTAAAGATGGTGTCGGAGAGAGCGAGTGCGTCAGTACAAAGATACAGCAGATATTTTAGATTTTGTAAAAAAGTTAAAGACGTGTTTGTTCTTTCTTTACATGTTACATGTTGTATTGATCGATCAACGATCAAAACGCACTGATGTTTCTAGGAGTCAACCAGCAAAATGGTAAATAAATCCAGGGGTGTGAATGTATTTGAATTGGAATTTATTTTCATATTGCTATGAGGACTAACAGATACCATACACCAACATTTATCTAATTTACCACTATTTGGGATATTTGCAAAGTTCTGTGCCAAATTAGTGAGACGCAGGCAGAATGGTGCAGTCAATATGATTTATAAAAGAAAACCAAAACACAAGTACAGAAATGAAAACATACTTTTTTCATGTCTCATATTTTATCATAGCAGTAAATCTGAAGTTTTGTTATCCAACAGAACCTTTCACTATTTTGTACTGAACATCTGTAATTGAACTGGACTCCATTGTCACTTTGGGTAGAGCCTTTCCTCAACAGCAGCGACCTGAAAAGAAATCCACTTATTTGTTCAACTTTTCACTACAATTTCCATGTCGCATGATTTCAGGTAACCTGGTGAGTAAATGGCATGAGACAATTAGTCATTATCATTACAGGCATGAGTTGTGAACACGAGTGGTGTCACTTTTATTCACTCCAGAGTGTGAAGCAGGTCCCTGAAACACAGACAAGCTGCAGGTAAATAGAGTCCAAGTTCTACATCTTCTTCCCCTTGCGCAGTTTGTTGTTGCGCCACATGTTCTCCTTCCTCAGACGCTTCCAGTAATGCCAGGTGTCAGGCTCCAACTCATGCAGCCTTTTGGCATTTCCCAAGTTCAACTGGAACAACCTGAACAAGTGATAAGAGAAAGAGGAAGAAGTTAACACGTGACCAAACGATGTCCAGGAATGTCTATCTGCTGTAGACAATACAGGCTCAGACGGCACTGATTTTGACATGAGTAGAATCAGAATAAGCTTTATTGACCAAGATTGTGTGCAAGCATGATGAATTTGACTTCTGTTTTACACACTCAGTGTACAGATGTTAGGCATTAATATAAGAACTTCAGAGGAAATAAAAGGACATTATGTGTGTGTATGTGTTTGGACTGGCATTTCTATGAAGAAAAGCAGCTTGTGGTATTGCAAATAAGCATATTTTATGTAAAGCAGAGTAGATTTCTCAGACTGTAAGCCGATCACTGTTCCTCAGAGACAACCTGGGGGAAGAAACTGTCTCATCGGTGGCTGATCTGTTTCACACAGCAGTCTCTAGTGCTGACTTGAAGGTGACAACACTTTGTGTTAAGGATGTGTGGGATCTGCGGAGATGTTAGCTTGAAAAGTTTTAAAAGATATTTTACATTGTTTAACAATGTTTGTCTGTATTCTGTACAGCTCTCTCCGATAACAGGACACAGACACAGATTGCTTTACCGCCCTCAGAATATTCATGATTCAGAGGTGGAGAGCAATCAAGCTTAATTAAGAAATCCACCATTAAATTGACCAGGGGTTTCTTCATCTTGTTTCATTTTTTTTTAAATGCCTGGTTCTTTTCACGAGGTTGAGCTTGATCAGACAAGTCATTGGGCGGACTCACAAAGGAATCACTAGAAAAAAAGACAAAGTCAAAACCTGACAAAAAAAAAACAACAAAAAACTCCAAGGAAATACTCAAATTTGAATTTAAAATCTTCTATGGGGATTTGAAAGCAGGACACCACAAGCATATACACATATATATATACACACACACACACACATATATATATACATACATACATACATACATGCATTATGGCTTAAAGAGTTTTATGAGGAGAAAGACCAATAATGCAAAATGCTCAAATTTTTTTTTAAAGTACTGCTTAGTAGTAACAACACTGATCAAAATTATATCTAAACTGTGCAGAAGACGGTGACATGTGTACTCACCACTCAGGATATTCCTCTAGAGGCTTTATTTTAGGGTCCTCCCCTTGTTTGTAGATGTTAACTCCGACTGCATATGACGTAAGTCTGACTGGGTCTTTACACACCTCTGGACCTTTCAGTTCATCTTTCACCATGCCTTTACCTTTTCCTTTGGAAACTGGAAGACGGTGAACAAGATCCGATTAGGTCTGATGATATTTGATTACAAGCAGTTAATTAATATCACAGAAGAAAAAAGCAGTAAACATTTGGCTATATAATATTGCCGTTTAATAACACGCAACAAAAGATTAGATTGCGTTAGGTGTAAAGGGGTTACTTTTATCAGAATCGTTAATAACTAGCATATAGAAGAGATGTTGCATTTACTCACCAACTTTCTTAGCATATCCACATGTCTGGATCCTGTTTACAGTGCTTATTCTGCTCAGAAATGTAGAATAAGCACTGCTTTTTATACACTGAGTGGACGGTGCTATCCGAAATAAACAGTAGGCAAACATTTTTATTCAGGGTTACCTAAAGACATAGCACACCGTGCTACTATTTGACATTCATAACCGTATTCAACTTCCGTTTACTGCGTTCTTTCGTTGGCTCTGTGAGGGCAGCATACTTCCCCCCTCTGGATTGGATGAAACACTACAGGCAAAACTACTCGGATTCATAAGCGTGCTGTTCCTATTTTCAAGTCACTAGGTGGCAGCAGTGATGCGCTCAGCTGACTGGCTTCATAACAAAGGAGAAGAAGACCGGAAGAAAAGTTCTCGAACATGTCTGAGTACGATCAGATCCAGAAGAGCTCCCTAAAACTAAAGGGAGTAGGAGAGCTTTCAGCAGGAAAGAAGTAGGTGTTCTAGAGCTAATGAAGCATTTTCATAACTCAACAGCTGGTCGCTGACTCAACAACAGCTGGTGTTAACACGTTAGCCTCTGAAGCCAGTCAGCTAGTTAGCTAGTAAGCTAGTACCACAGAGTATTTTTGTTAACGTTTGTGATTATTATTATTTGTAGGCATGAAAACGGCATTTAAACCAAGAACATATACGTGTTTATATTTCTCTCTATGACAATATTATGAATTGCTTTTATGGAAAGCTTAAGACGTTGGATTTGTAGCATTAGCACCAGCAGACACTCATGTAACAGAAGTCGTAGTCTCGAAGACCCAGCACAAGACAAGTTTCGAAATGCAGACAGCTGTTGCTTAAAATCTACAACATGTAAACTCTTCAAACCTGGACAAGGACATTCTACACAATTATCAGAATAATTTAAAACCAGCATGTAATGGGTGAATCATTCGATTTGATTACACAATTTAAAAATGAAACTGGTCGTCTGCTCAGTAACTCCTAGAATTCAAACCTAATACCATTGCTTTTATTATCTACTTTAAAAAGCAGATGTTTGCCCAGACAGTGTTGTTGTGTTTTACATTTTTGTTTTGCTAAAAGCCATAAGCAAGAGAGAACATATTTTCAATATAAATCTCTTAAAATTTACCAACAAATTACATAAAAACATTGTACAGAATCTGAATCAATTAAATAAATAAATTTGACCCCAGCCTATAGGGTTTGTGCTAAATATAGAGTGAATTTTGGCTGGAGTAGCATAAAACGTATGTACTATTTTCCATTGACAACACATGTGTTTCAGTTGCCTCAACAAAGCTTTTATATTTTTTGTTGTAATAAGTTAAAACACAACAAAAAAGCAACAAAAACACCTTTGCCAAAAGACCACGTAAGTTATCTGTTATGTGGTTCAGATAACTTAAGCGTTTTCTAATTTTTATTTTGGAAGGAAGAAGAAGAAGAGTAAAGAGAGCAAGCATCGCCTGGAGCAGGTTGTGACGAACCAAAGTGATGACGAGGAGGTGAAAACAACGAAGGCGTACATCGACAAAAGGACACCAGCACAAATCGCTTTTGACAAGATGCAAGAAAAGAGGGTAGGTGAAAATCCTGAGCATCTCTGGGCTCCTGCCACTGGTTTTAGGACATAAACAATAAAAACACACAGCAAAAATTGGGTTTGGCAGAAAGCCTTTTTGGTCTCCATTGTCTAGAAAATTACTGCTCCTAATATTTGTGTAACACATAATTAAATGGGTGAATGTTACAGTGCCTTTGTAGAAAAAGTAACAGCTCCTTCTTTTTAACAGTTGTTTGAGTTTGCCAGCAGTGAGTCTTTCTTTGCAGAAATGTTTCACTTAAGCCGTATTGGAGATTTTTCAAGCACGAACTGCCTTTACAACCTCATGTAAAGGCCACTGCATTTTAATTATATTGAAGTAGTGAGCCAGACTAGGCCAAGCAAAACAGGTTTTTTTTTGTGCAAGTTAAAGGGGGACTGGCTCAATTGTTTTGGATCTTTCCCATGCGCATAACCCAAATTCATCTGAGCTAAATTATAATGTATAAACTGCATTTAAAAAAAAAAACAAAAAACATTTTCAGGTTTTTTGTCTGATATTAACATTTGTTTCACCTGAAATCTGACAAGAAAGCAAAAGCTAAGTAGAAAATACTTATTTACTGCAATGTATATCAGTATGCTATTGGATCGTCAACATTAGTCAACAAACCCTTTTGCCCTCCCAAAATCAAACAAGCCCTTTGACTGGTGCAATAGTTAGGAACTTTGTCATTTTGCAAACTATTGATATATTTTACAGGACTAAGGGTAGAAATCATGCAACAGCTGATCAGTTTTATTTAACTTAAAGTACCTGCACATACACAAGTATAACTTAAGTTCTGAAACAAATACCGATGATTTAGTTTACCAACACACACACACAACTGTGCGTTTAAAATTTTCTCATAGTGATGAGATTATAAAACTGCGTAAACATTTTTATTAAAACATTTTGGTAATCTATTTTTTTAGGTTGCATCGTAATAAGCTTGATGTGTGTGTAGAAGGTATCACATTGGGGCTAAATTGGTCTTTTGTTTTAAAGCTAAATTTGCCATCTCTTTTTTCTTGCAGCAAATGGAGCGAATTTTGAAGAAGGCATCAAAGACACACAAGCACAGAGTTGAGGTGAGTCGTCTTAGGTCTGGTGCTGCTCAGATCTGTCCTGCTTCCCAGGCATTTAAAATGGACCTCAGTCAGGTTGTTTTTATTTAGAAAACTACTCATCACATGTAGATTTTATTGCCAGTATTTTTTTTAGCTTTGTCATATAGAGATATAAAATTGCCTCAATTTAAATTATGTGCAAATGTTTAGTGTATATTTTTAAAGCTGCTGCTTTATTTCTGCACAGGATTTCAATCGCCATCTGGACAATCTTACGGAGCATTACGATATTCCAAAAGTCAGCTGGACCAAGTAAAAGAACAAGCTGTGTGTTTTTTGTTTTTTTTTTTGCCCACCCTTGTACTTTTTTTAAATTTTGCATGTGTATAAAATGCCATTGTTAGGCTTAAACTAGCATTCATTCCTTGGTTGTTACTGTGCACAATAAAGTATTTAATATTCTTTTTAATGTGCTCTATTTTTTACCTCATACTTTGCTGGTATAATGTTTTAAAGAAAAATGTAATAAGGGTAAATATTTTTTTTAATCTTTCAATGGGACACAGCTAATATGGCACATCTGCATATTTTTTAAAGGAAAAAAAAATGAATTAAAATGTACAGAATACAACTTTGTGTTCATTAACGGATTTAGAGACACCACATTCTGGATGCTGAGGTCTTAAAATGAATAATACATAAGAGGTTAAGTCTCAAAGTATGCAAAATGGAAAACAAACAAAAAAAAAAAAAATAGAACTCTTGCTGTTTTTATTAAGAGAGGCAAGGATTTAGAAACTTATTTTCATCGAGTTCAACAATTTCCAAGGTCATGGTAGTGTTTGCACAGTTCACTTTGGCCCAAGCATTTCACTGGGCTTTACCCACTGATCAAACTGCTCCTCGGTCAGGTAGCCCAGCTCCACGGCCACGGCCTTCAGCGTGGAGCCCTTCTTGTGAGCCGTCTTGGCGATGGTGGCGGCCTTGTCGTAGCCGATGTGCGGGTTGAGGGCCGTGACCAGCATGAGGGACTCGTTCATGAGCTTGTTGATCCTCTCCGTGTTGGCCTGGATGCCCACCACGCAGTTGTTGGTGAAGGAGACGGAAGCGTCGCCGAGCAGTCGGGCCGAGTTCAGGACGTTCTTCACCATCATGGGCTTGAAGACGTTGAGCTCAAAGTGTCCGTTGCTCCCCCCCACCGTCACGGCCACGTGGTTCCCCATCACCTGGGCGGCCACCATGGTCATGGCCTCACACTGGGTGGGGTTCACTTTCCCCGGCATGATGCTGCTCCCGGGCTCGTTCTCCGGTAAGACGAGCTCCCCCAGGCCGGAGCGGGGTCCCGACCCCAGGAATCGGATGTCGTTGGCGACCTTCATCATGCTGACGGCCACCGTGTTCAGAGCTCCGCTGAGCTCCACCAGCGCGTCGTGAGCCGCCAGGGCTTCAAACTTGTTGGGGGCGGTGATGAATGGGAGGCCGGTGAGGGAGGCGACTGTAGCTGCGACCTTCTCCGCAAAGCCGATGCGGGTGTTGAGTCCCGTCCCGACCGCCGTGCCCCCTGCTGCCAACTCGTACACCCTGGGCATGGCGGCCTTCACCCTCTCGATGCTGTACTTCACCTGCTGGACGTACCCGCCGAACTCCTGTCCGAGCGACAGCGGGACTGCGTCCTGCGTGTGGGTGCGTCCGATCTTGATGATATCTTTGAACTCTTCAGCCTTGGCAGCCAGGGCATCGTGCAGGGTCTGCAGGCCGGGCAGTAGGACATGGTGGACCTCTGTAGCTACAGCTATGTGCATGGCAGTGGGAAAGGTGTCATTGGAGCTCTGACTCTTATTGACGTGATCATTTGGGTGAACTGGATCCTTCGAGCCCAGTTTTCCTCCCAGTATCTCGATAGCCCTGTTGCTTATCACCTCATTTACGTTCATGTTAGTCTGAGTCCCCGATCCGGTCTGCCACACCACCAGAGGGAAATGATCATCCAGTTTACCTGCTGAAACCTCATCGGCGGCTTTTACGATTGCGTCTGCCAGCTTAGGGTCCAGGCCGTAGTCTTTGTTTACCTCAGCAGCTGCTCTCTTCAGGATCCCAAAGGCCTTGATCACTTGGATTGGCATTCTCTCACTGGGGCCCCCGATCTTGAAGTTCATGGTGGATCTGACAGTCTGAGCGCCGTAGTACTTGTCAGCGGGGACCTTGAGCTCGCCAAACGTGTCCCGCTCAATCCGGAACTCTGAGCCGGCCATCTTGGAGGTACAAATGAAGAGTTTTGAGCTGGCGTGGAGTCTCTGAAGAGTCAGGAGGTTGCAGTTAAACTGCCGGACGCTTCTTAACGAGCGAAACATGGCTTCTCATTAGAGGTGAATTTGGGGGGAGGTCAACGCAGCTTTCCACATTGTAACCTGTCATTGGGCGACAAGAAGCCAAGAAGGGAGGTCCAACCAATCGTGGCGCAGGAGAGGCGGGGCTTCCGGCTTCTTCACTCGGATGTGTGAAGCTCTTCAAAATATCTCACATCTGCACTTCCTGTAGTATAGGGACTGTTCGACTGGGAAATAAATCCGATTTTTTTTTACTAACTGTAAAAGTCTGCCACTTTTCCCAAACAAAAGAACATTTGCTGCCTCCGGTCCTTCTAAATAAAATTTTAGAGTTGCAATTTTTTAAAGCCTTCTAAATAGGAGGTTTAAAACTTTTCATAAATATTTGTGGCTTTAAAAGGACCAGAGCTTTCTTTCTATTTTTAAGTAAAACAAACAAACAAACGCTTTGTATAGAAGATGGACACATTTACTTCTATTTCTGTTGTAGAAATCCAATTCGGTTCTTTATGATTTTTAGCCTAGTTTCTAAGGGCTAGCGTAGCTCAGAAGTGAGCTAAATGTAATAGGCTAAAATTATGATACACATTTTACAATTTTACTTTTTTTTTTGCTCTGGAATGAATGAATCAGCAACTAGCAATAATGAAGTGAAGTGCAATTATGCCAAGTTTCACTGTGATACTAGTTTAAACTTATGAGCCATGCGTTTCCTTTAAATAATTTTTCTTGTGACAGAATATCAATCAATATCAATCAAGCTAAGAAATTACAAAATATTCGAACACCATTTAATGTCTTTCTGGGTTTTGTTTGTTTTTAAAGAGTATACTAATCAATTTTATCATTGTTTTTACAGTGTGTGCAATTCCCTTGCAAAATTCCAAAAGTTATGACCTTTAGACAGGACCGCCAGGCTTTACAAAAGCAGATCTTTTTAATTATTTAGGGCAACAAGTGTGCTTTATTTATTTTCTTATTTAGACAGTTTCTGTACATTTAATACATGTTATTAAACTACTAGACTATAGCAGTTATTAATTAACACATTTCTGTACTGACTTCACAGGTTTATGTTAAAAAAACATTCCTATTTCATTTGTTTTCAAAGTGAAAAAAAAATCAAATGTTTCTGGAACGTGTGTAAAGTAGACAATTGGTTTTATAAATACAAAAAAAAAGTGTATATATGGCGTTCATAATAAACGGTGATAAAAAAAAAAATAATTGTTAGGGGCGTAGACCTATTGCTAAATAACTTTTGACGGTCTAATAATGAGTTTTAAAACTGAAATATTGCAAGTAGAATTCTCTATTTGTGTTTCGATTAAATTAAACCAAAGTAAAATCTGCTTTCCATGAACTTCTCAAGAGCCTTTTATTTTGAAGGCAACTTATGTTCCCTGAGCGGAAGGACCTGCTACACTCCTTCTCTACTGTTCTCGCAGTCTCTTCTCGCGTTAACGCCGAGCTCGGTTAGAATGCAGCTAGCTCGTTAGCTGACTCCATCGTTTCCAGGTTTCATGTCAACCTGAAAACATTAGACAAAGAGAGACACAAACAGCAAATTGACAGCCGAACGCTTTTAAAACCCAGGCTGCACGGAGAGGTAGGACAATGCCACACAACTTCCAGGCCGGAGACCTGGTCTTCGCTAAAATGAAGGGATACCCCCACTGGCCAGCTAGGGTAAGTAAGCAGCCGGAGGAGGAGGGGTGGGCTGTTCTGCATGGGACGCTGTGGAAGCCTCTCTTCTGTATCTCTTCAATATCTAAAATACATAAATAAACACATACGTCACTTAACTTGTGAGAGCTGGCAATTGCTTTTTTAATTATTATTTTTTTGGTAAAAGCCTATAGTTAGAGTTAGGGCGGTGAAATTTGCATGTGATGCTGGCCTAATCTGCCAGGGAAAAACATACAAGCGGAGCTAACGTTGTTAATTTGGAAATGACGTTTGAGATAACTGTGGCTTGTTTCCTGGGTCATAAATCCCTCTCTCTGGTGTCCAGGCGCGTATGTCTGAGCTCTTCTCCAACAACACTTTTTACTGATGGGGATTCGGACATGATGGCAGAGTAATGTTTGAGTTGTTGCTTGGATATTGTGCTTGGTTACAGATTGAAGATGTGGCTGATGGAGCTGTGAAACCACCACCTAATAAAATCCCTATTTTCTTCTTTGGAACTCATGAAACGTAAGTGCATTGTTCAGCGGGTTTATATATATTACCTTTTGACATAATACTGATCTAAATTTGTAATTATTTTTTAAAGTTTTCATTTACGTCTTTCATTTCATTCATGAAAAAACAGACGCTGTGATGCACTGAGAAAACTTTTCCTGGCCATTTATGATGTTCTGTGTTTTTATTTATTTACTTTGGACTTAGTCAGATTTTCCCCCAAAGAACTAACATAATGGAGAAAACATGTTTTACATGTTCTTTGATAAGGGTAATTTTGAATCAAAAAATAAAATCAAGAAATGACTAGATTACAGCTACTTATTAATTGAAACCTATACATCCCATTTTTAAAAAGTGTATCAAAATACGCAATCATAGGTGGTGTGTTTACACATCAAGAATGGAGGGAATGATTAGTTTTGATATTTCTAATGAATGTTATCGTAAAAATATATATATTTTAGTATCTGAGTGTAAAGCAAATTGGTTAAATCCAATTTCTGCTTTATTGATTAGTGCATCTCTAAAATTTTAATTTGCATGGCTAAATATGGTACATTTATAAGATGGTTCAAGTAGCATTACCATTTATGCCTTTTAGATACATTTATTACAAATGCATTTAATTCTTTTAAGTCTGAAAGGTGCAAATTAGATTTGATTAAATCGTGACTTGTGATACATCTTAAATGCTAACATGGAGTTTTAACAATGAAACAAAACAGATTTTTTGACACATTATTTGACAAGATAGCAAAGGCAATGCATAAAGTCACCAGCAGGGGACAGAATATCTCGCTTTAAAGTCTCATCAGTGTAAACCTTCCTGAATGCAAGTTTAACCATTCTGTCACTTGAACTGCTAGCATATTTTTCAACCATTTCATTTTAAACTGTCTTTTTTTGTCTGTGGCACAGAGCATTCCTTGCAGCAAAAGACCTTTTCCCATATGAAAAGTACAGAGAGCGCTACGGCAAGCCCAACAAAAGGAAGGGATTCAATGAAGGTTTATGGGAGATCCAGAACAATCCACATGCCTCCTACAGTGCTCCACCTGCAGTAAGTCAGTTAGTTCTTTAAAAACTTGAAGCTTCCAGAAGTGAGAGCAAACTCTCATATACGGCACTGTTTTTCTGTACTGCTGCCAAAACAATATATTGATCATTAGATTTATTATTAGGTTGTCTGCCACACTTTAAGCCATCGAACCTGAATAATGGAAAATTTTAAAGGTTTAAAGTCCTAACTTTTAAAACTTCAGTACCTCCCGTAACTGGTAAACATGCCAAGCGTAATGCTGACTTTCCATAAGAAAAAAAACAGTTTTTGTTAGTTTTAAATATTCTCTGAAGTTATGTTGGGTTGTTTTAGGACATACGTGTTAGTTAATATCTTTACTGGTATATTTCTGCAGCAGGCTAGCTCGTCTGATAGTGAGGGCAATGAAGCAGCAGGAGGAGAAGGAGGGGGAAGTGACGAAGAGGACGAGGATGAAGAAGCTCCAGTTCCTCAAAAAGCCGACTCCGGCAGCGAAGACGAGTCAGACTCTGGGAGTGACGACAGAGGGAGGGGAGGTGGGATAAAGCGAAAGCCACAGGCTCCCAAGGTAAACGAAGTGTTTCAAAATTTATAACGGAAATACTTTTATAATAATGTTTTTGAGCTGAAGAGAAAGTGGATATGATTTTATAAAAAAAGGGGTTGGGGGTACAATAAGTGCACTAATTTCAAATAAGATTTGTTCCCCACCTTTATTTGCTTAAAGAAGGATCTACCCCAGAGGAAGCCATTAAAAAAAACAAGTTAATTAAAAAAACAACTCTTTCTTAATATTTATTTTAAGCGGCCTCCTCCTCCAAAAAAAGCGCGAGGCTCCTCCAGCGACAGAGACGAAGAGGAGAGCGGGTCTCCATCTGAATCAGAACCGACGGCTTCAGAGTCTGACTCTGGCAAAAACAGCGACAAGGTAATTTGTCGCTATGAATGCTAACTGTGGAGACAAAGAGTAGTTTACAACATGAATTTGGCCTTTATTTTTCATTCACTAGGATTTTACTCCGGAGAAGAAATCCGGTGGACGAGGAGGAAAGAAAGCCGGAGGCAGAGGGAAGAAGAAGGTGAAGCATAAATCCCGTCTTACTCGTGATTTTTAGTTTATTTTGTGTTTATTAGCCAGAAACATTCGACTTACTCTCCACCGTATTATCTCGGGTTCTACAGAAAGGTTCTTCTGACTCAGATTCAGAGTCGGGATCAGGGTCAGAGAAGAAAGTCGCAGACAGCGACTCTGAGGATGAGAAGCCACGGCCGGCTCTTTCCGGCTCCGAGTCCCAGTCCGGCTCAAAGTCGGAGTCAGAGTCTGACCCGCCTCCCCGCAAGGGCCCGCAGCCTCGGAAGAAAGGTACGAATTCTGCTCATCCAAAATACTTAGGAAAAAGATTCTAAGCTTTTCTTACTTGTGAATTTGATACATTTATACTAAGTGCTTGATTTCCTTGATTCACAGAGAAAGCTGCTCCAAAGCCTCGAGCAAGAAAACCCAAACCTGCCCCAGCTAAACGAGCACCTTCATCATCCTCCGACAGCGACAGGTCAGGCTGCTCTTTTTGTTTTTTAAAAAAAATAAATTATTACATTAAATTGCTGATTATTTTAATATGAATATCAACTTTGGCAGCTGAATAGTTTTCCCCCACTGCATATAGTGACAGTGAACCGGACCGCATCAGTGAATGGAAGAAACGAGACGAGGAGCGCAGACGAGAGCTCGAGGAGCGGCGGAAAAAGGAGGAGGCCGAGGAGCTCCGCCGGCTACGTGAGAGAGAGAAGGAGGAGGAGGAGAAAAAGAAGAAAGACAAAGAAAAGGGCAAAAAAGAGAGTGATAGTGACAGCAGTAGCAGCTCAGATGAAGGTATAGACGATCATCCACTGAAGAAGTCCAAGAAACCGCCTCCGCCCCCGATTCCCGCACCCTCTGACTCTGATTCTGCACCTCCAGCAGAGGTAAGCTTCCTTTCTGAATTGCCACAAATTATTACTATTTTTAAAGCATAATAGTTGAGATAAAACATTTTCTTTCTTTTTTTTTGTCAAAAAGGTGAAAAAAACACCAAAGAAAGCAGACAAACAGAAGGCGAGAATAAAGAAGGAGAAGGAAAGAAAAGAAAGAAAGGAGAAGGAGCTGAAAGAGAAGAAAGCCAGACGGGTGGAGAAGTCCAGAGCGAGGTGAGCTGCCAGAAAGGGAACAGGCCACAGAATGCAAATGTCATTAGAAGAACTTGATTAAATATTAAAGGACACTGATCATGCCATTGTGTCTGACTTAGATCTAAGCCTGAAAAGCCCAAACGCCGACCAGAGAGGCCACCCGAGAAGAAAGTGGAAAAGAAAAAAGGTCAGAAGCAGTCATAGTTTCATCTGCTCTGCATCTGGTTATCACTCACTATCAGCAGATGTATTAGGCTAAGAAAACTGCAAATTCTTCTTATTAAAATCGCTTTTAAAACATTCATACCCACTGGAGCTCTTTTCATTTAGTCATGTTGTATCTATAAACGTCTCCTCCCCTTTATTCCAATGCTTCTCAATCAAATCTAGTGCATGGTGTAATTATCTTTAAAAGTTACCCATTTATCAAAGAGAATAAACAGCATCATGAAGACCAAGGAACACAGCAGACAATCAGGAGGAATCTTAAACACAGAACTACACTGGGATGGTTCAGATCAAACATATTAATTCGTAGTGATTGCTCTTTCATTCTTTTCACAAATATACACTCATTTGTGTTTGTCCAGGATAAGAAATACAAATAAGAAATACACTGACAAAATGTGAAAAGTCCAATGGGTATGGATTATTTAAATTTCAAAAACGTTATAGGAAAAGTTGAAGAGATAACTATTGTTTTTCTTTATCAATATCTAGAGCCATCACCAGAGGAAAGGCTACAGAAACTCCACACAGACATTAAATTTGCACTTAAAGTGGACAACCCAGTAAGTGGCACAAAATGTGGCTTCCTTTATATCTTTGTGTTGCCATGAAACATTAATGGATGGATGGGTGTTTTTGTTGCATTTTAGGACATTGAGCGTTGTCTAAAAGCACTCGAAGAGCTTGAAGCTGTACCTGTCACCAGCCAGATTCTCCATAAAAATGCTGAAGTTATTGCCACACTAAAAAAGGTGCTGCTTGCTGTGCATTTTCTGTGGGATAATTCATTCTGCATTCATACATAAAAAAACACAGTGGCCTCCAGTTGAAACTAGATATTTACATACACAGAAAAAATCTAAATATCCTTTTTATCTAAGTGTTTATATATATATATATATATACTCAGAATATTTCAGTTAAACAAAGAGACCTCAGTGAAGGCATTTTTTGAAACAAAACCTCAAACGTACTGCTTCCTTATGTGGTAAAATTAAAAGATATCTGTAGTGATACATGGACATTTTAGACAGGTCATTTGAGAAGTCTGAAGATTTCACATTGAGCTTATAAACAAGTATAAACATCATGGGAATGTCCAGCCAGTGTTTTCTTTGCAAAGGGAATGGGTCATGTGTCCCAGAGGTAAACGCGTTTTTGTGTGAAATATGTGTTTTCACCCCAGAACAATAACACACATTAAACACGTTAAATCCAGCTTGTAATGACATGGGCTAAAAGGCCGATCAGAGAGGAAGAAGCCATCACAAAATGCAGTGTGCAGAGGCAGTAACATGCTGCAGAACGCATGTAAATATCTAGTTTCAGCTGGATATGCCTTATTTTTATGCTGTATGTTTTCATCTTGTGCAATTTGACTGATTCTTTTATAGTAATCCATTTCTCTCTCAACATCTTAAATAAAAAAATCACTTATCAGATTCGGCGGTATAAAGCCAGCGCTGCAGTCATGGAGAAGGCCAGCGACGTCTACAACAAGTTAAAACTTCGCTTCGTGGGAAAACCAGAGCTGGCAGCTAAGCCTAAAATAGAGAACAAAGAAACAGAGAATGATGAAAAGCAGTCACAAAACACTGGTATGAGAAACGTTTCAGAGTGAGTTTTACTCTCATTGCAAGTTTGTAAGTCTGAATGTCTTTTGTAGAATCCACACCCGTGAATGGGGAATCCGAGGAGAAAAAAGAGAATGCAGAGGAAGACGAAAAGCCCAAATCGCCTCTGAAAGAGGAGAACAATGACGGCCAAGGTTCAAGTCCAAACAGGTCTGGGTCAACATGCATCAGATCGCTCTTATTCATTGATGCCACATTGGAACAGACGCATGGCTTAATTTTTAGTACATATGTTGCTGCTGCTGAAATGTTATTTTCTCTCTAGGCCCAGTTCAGACAGCCCAGCTACACAACAGACACCCACATATGAGGAAGCAGACGGTACCGTCTCAGCAGAGCCAGAACCAGCCGCTGTAGAAACCTAAAAGACTCTCTGCAACCACTGGCAGCGGACCAAGTGCTAAAAGATGGTGGCCTCTGCTTGACGATCAGACGCCGCTCTCGGCTCAGCAGCATCGCCACACGCACCCAGCATTTCCTGCAGCACCTGTTACAAAAATAGATGATGCTTTGGACTTTTTTGTGGTATACTGGTATCAAGTCAGAAAGCCATCCACTCAGTCTGTTGGTCCTTTGTTTCTCACCGTTAAATGAAAATCTTCTTTTTATTGTTAATGAATTTCCTTCTCATTTTGTTCAACGTTCAACTTAAACTCCAGCTCCTGCCTTGTCATCTGTCTACTTTCAAACTGACCACATATTAAAAAAAAAAAAAAAAATCACTTTTTTTTTTTAAGCTCTCGCAACCAGAATGAAATGGAACAAAACTTATTTTAAACAGAGACCGGGACGACTTGGAGAGAATTTTTTTTCTCTTTTTCTCTTAAGGACTTTTTGTGTAAACCCTTACATCTGTTTACTTCCTTTTATAAAACCTGCCAAACATCACCAAGGCCTCTTTTCTGTGTGTGGCATTGCCAGAGTGGTACAGTCCTGTTTATGAGTCTTCTGTGTTAACTATTTAAGTATCTGGTCTAAATCCAGTTGATACAGTCTGAAATGTAAAGAGTCACTAAAAAGCTGTTTTTTAACTGAGGTCCACCTCCTTTTTAATTGCCTTTGTTTTCATAGGATCACAGTTTTGTCTCTAAAAATAATTGCTGTGCAGTAAAGCAACATACACTCTCCTCTTTAGTGTCTGCTTTCAATGGATCATGATGAATTGGGGGTTAAAAAAAACTGAAAACTGCCCTCAGAAGCTATTGAGATCTCATGTAGCTGCAGCCTACTTTGACTTTTTTTATGTGCATACATCATGTGTTTTTAGTGCTATGTAAATTGGTAAAGCATTTCTATAACGTAGTTGAGACTTGAATAAAAATCTCAGCATGGTTTTGTTCACTTTGCTTCTTCTCTGCTCATACCTTACATTGAGGTTCTGATAAATGACGGAAATAATTGTGCAAACTGAGGACTTACTGAGAACTGCAGAAAACTTCTGAAGAAATATTTTACTAAATCAGGAAATCTGGCCTTTTAGGCTATATTTTAATACTTTTGATGGTTGCATGAATACCTCTAATAAGAATGTATGAAATATTTGGTATAAAAAATTGTTTTGTTTTAAGGTATAGGTTATTTGAAAACGTTATTTTAATGAATAATCTAGTATTTAATTTTTTCAGTTTTATGTATTCTTTCTATTTCTAATGAAATATGTTGTGCCATTGAAAAGAGTCACTAACTGAATCCAAAGACAAGTAATAGAGCAGTAAAATTATATTTCTATTGACTGAATCCTGGTGTTAATTTTAAACTAGCGTAAACATTTATGACTAAAATAAAAATACCAAGTTATTTAAAATGCAATTGTGCTCTAATAAAAACATAAAAATAATCTCACCGTATGAATTTTTTTTTTTTGTTGAAATATCTCAAAATTAATTTTGAGATATGACACTTTCTTGAACTTTTTCAATTGGGTGAGAATTTTCTTTGAAAATATTAGAATAAAAATTCTTAACTTTATATATAGTTCCTTTCTCTAAATTTTCAACAAGAACAGAAAGCGTTAACTTCAGAGTTAAAATAAGGAGAAAAATACAGAACAATTCGTATGAATATAGGGACAAAGGAAAAAAATGTTAATTGTTAAAAAAAATTTAAACAAAATGTTTTAATTTCCTTTTGAAATTAAATCACAAATCCTGTTGTTTATTAAATAAAAGCACCAAATGTAACAATAAATCCACCGTCAAAAAGAGGCAGACTGATTTTTCGGGGCTCTGGACCTTTAATTCCTCCGATTCCCACATGAGAATCTTCAACACTCCAGTCAGCTGACTTTAGACGCCATTTTGTCAGCCATTTCCTACGCTGATCCATTGCCAGCGTCTCTGCACAGCTCAGGACGCCCCGTCCGGCCTCAGCAGCTTCACCTACCCGCCCGGGCTCGGCAGACTGTAGCGGACCGCCAACGCCACTGCAACCGGGTGGATGAGAGACTAGCCCCGCGGGTCGGTCGGTTCGGTCTGCACTCAGGAGGGGACCGTCTCTGCAAGGCGCTTTTGGCCCCGAGGGACGGAGCGAAGCGGCACAAGTCACAGGCAGACATGGCTTTGAAGATTGTCAAAGGGAGCATCGATCGGATGTTCGATAAAAATCTCCAGGATTTAGTACGTGGCATTCGGAATCACAAGGAAGATGAGGTAAAACGAGCACACTCGGCCGCCCGGAACACCTAAAAGCGAACATTTAGCAGTGTTTTTATAATTCAACTTATTTTAGCATCACCGTTATACCGCGACTAGCTAACCGACGTTAACGGCTAACAGTGGGTAAGTTAGCCAGACGTTGGAGCCAGCGGTTAGCAGGTAACCAGTCGGGCTCAGGCAGCGGAGTTAGCTTTGCTTTCATGACATTTTCATTTTTTTTTATTTTTATTTTTTTTTTACAGAATGAAACCCGCAAGGTAGTTTTCGGAACCGTGTCAGGTGTTTGACGAGGTGGCTTATTGCAGGGCTGATACTGACAGCTGGCTAACAGATGGAGGAAGAAGATGGCAATGAATCACAGTTTACCAGGAAATTACTGCTCAGCATAGTTGAGATCAAAACACACTGAAGGATTACTGAACGGGCCGACAGACCACACACTGGGGGGCAGAGCGGGCTTCCCACTGGCTTTAATGCTATTTACACGTATGACTGGGGAGAAAAAAAACCCCCCTCATTAATAACGTATACTATTATGTTAGTTCGGCGTCTAAATAGCAAAAATGTCAAGAATACATGCCTCCTCAGTTTCGTTGTGCTGCATCTTGCAGCCAAAGCCGAGGAGCTTTGTGACAGTCCCATTTTGACCCCCTGATTGGTCAAAATTATTGTATATTCTTATTTAAGCTTTAACCCAGGACGAAAAACATCTCCATTCTGCTAAAACAGAATAAAATCACAACAATTGAACCTTTTTTTTTTTTTGTACACATAATCTGCCTCTGCAATAAACTCAAAGGCAAAAATGTTTCAGCAGTTTATCAGAAACTGTGATTCATTGCCATCGTCTTCCTCCAACTTATTCTTAGAGAATGATGTGGATCTTTTTGAAGCAGCGGCTTCAACAGGCACAGAATGACCTAGCAATCAGGCTGAGTCTGTGTTTGAGGATTTCATCCATGTTGCAGCTCTATGAGCAAAGGCAGTGGGAGCTCAAACCAACCTGGTGATGCTTGGCTTGATTGTTGATGTTGAAATGCTCAGTGGGTACTAGGTAGTATAATTGGTATATGCAGCCTTAATATGATGTTGGATTTCTAACTTTGGCCTCCTCAATGTCTCATCTGACATGCATATTTTTT
This sequence comes from Poeciliopsis paucimaculata, assembly GCA_903067055.1. Lineage (NCBI taxonomy): Eukaryota > Metazoa > Chordata > Actinopteri > Cyprinodontiformes > Poeciliidae > Poeciliopsis > Poeciliopsis paucimaculata. Next base: position 711 of record CAEGAD010032530.1, on the reverse strand, counting down.
TTGCAGCAACTAAACCAGTAGATTCTATTTAAAAAAAAAAAAGAAATCAAATGTTCTAAATAAAACTCTGGGACCTGCTGTGTCCTTCAAGCCTGTTTGGGTTTGATCTCTTGACTCGGATCGTGGTTTTGTACTTGCTGTCAGCTGTAACCTAACCCGGGTCGCCCAGATAAGTTGCTGGTTGCCCAGCCGACGGTGGACAGTTTGCTAAAATATTAATACTACGTCTCTGTGTTTCTGTGAGTGTGTGCTAACCGTGGGCAGCCTGCATTTTCTCATGCTCTCCGTTTGCTTTTCACATGTGAGCGACATCTTTCACACGGTTCTCATTCATTCGTTCTCCCTTTGGTGCTTCTGCACAGAGAGCGAATGGAAGAAATACGTGAGGATGTCGCTGAACAGTTTAAAGAACTTATAGAGGAAACAATTTTGAGCCGTTTGTTGGTTTCTTCTGTTTAAAGAAAGGAAATGGGACAACTTGGAGAACTCGCATACAGTTCCAGCCCTGTTTAGGTAGAAGCCACTGGCATCAGTGTGTTGGCCTTGCCCCAGTTATTTGAGTTATTTTTGATCGGTTCTGAGCGCCATTGAGTAAGACCGTCTCATGGATCGTCAGCAGCAGAGCTCAGCGCGCGGGGCGGGGGGGGGGCGGGGGGGGGGGGGGGGGGGGGGGGGGGGGGGGGGGGGGGGGGGGGGGGGGGGGGGGGGGGG